>MU912703.1:0-10871 GCA_036418165.1 Cooperia oncophora
ACCGTCTTTTTCGCTGCGGATGTTTAGGGAGTTGAGGGGATGGATCTGCTGCGGAGCCAGTTCGTCCTCTACCGATCGTCGAAGAGGGTAAGCGAGAACAACAGGTGGAAACAGGGCACATCATTGGTTGGGGATTTTGTCGAGTCCGTACGACCTCCCTCTTAAAAGGTGAATCGATACGACCCCTTAATCGTTTTTTCGTGCCTCTTTATTTGCATTTTCTTCCAACACCTATGCGAAAGAAAACCACTGCCAAGCTAAAAATTCCCCTGGCTTCTGAGCACCTTCCAGCACTGAACGTCACCCAGCCAAGAATTCTGAACGAGTGAAACTCCAAACATTCCTTAGGTTCACAAGACAGGATCCCAGCAAAATTTTCCTCTGTTTACAAGAATTTAGTTTAGATGAACTCTGGTAGTCTAATACAAAAACACTAATGGTAATACTTCAGCTAAAATGGAAAAAGACAAGGCCCCGATTTGAAACAAGTGAAAAGTGAAAAATTTTCAACCATTCTTATTATTTTCTACCACTGCCGTGTTAACTGAGCGAGTTAGGGATCCTCAATTCGTTTCGGAAATTCCTGGTAGAGAGAATGGCTGTGTCTACACCGCAGGATGCTGTGGCTCCAATCTACAAACTGTAGTCTTCAAATCCGCGCGCGGGGAGGCCCTGCTCGTTAATGACTGACCACCCAGTCACCCTCTCCCAGCGGCCAAATACGACCCCTTTGTTGGGGAGTGCTCAACAACGATGTGCCCTGGGTAGAGAATGGGCTGATGCCCAACCCCCCCCCCTTCCCTCCCCCTTGACACCTCCCTTACCAGTATCAGCAGCGAACAAGGCTATAACGATGCTTCACTATGTAACATCGTAAGTGTGATGCTCAGTATAGTGTGCCAACACCCTATATCTCCTGAGATGGGGAAGGCGTGACTACATACATCATCCGAAATGTGGTGGCGACAGCGATACAAGAGTATTATTACCATTTTGAGACCATAGTAGTGAAGTCTTTCCCAGCACAGGAGAGGAGGATAGTTATTTCAAGTGGAAATACCCTATCAAAAGCGCACTTTATATAATGCTGAAATGGAAAATGCAGCCATGTCGTCACGATCTCCGGCATGGAGAGTACAGTTTTGAAGATAACATTGAAAAAATAATACCTGGATGACGATCCACTTATAGTGTTGAGCGCGTGATGCGGTGAGCTCTCAGTATCCGACATCCCACGCATTTTTGTCTTCTTCTTTGAGAAACGCCTTGGTTAAGGACGAGCGAATCTGAACGTGAAACATTGGAGAAGTAACTATAAGGAAGCAATCGACCAGCAGCTTTAGAAACTTTGAGCAATCGACACATCACTAACACTTCACTACAAAGTAATTTACCTGTACATCGACACCATTAGTCTAAAAAAAGTATTTTTCATTAACGTAGAAGT
Organism: Cooperia oncophora; assembly: GCA_036418165.1. Classification (NCBI taxonomy): domain Eukaryota; kingdom Metazoa; phylum Nematoda; class Chromadorea; order Rhabditida; family Trichostrongylidae; genus Cooperia; species Cooperia oncophora. Next base: position 1,448 of record MU912703.1, read on the forward strand.
TAGAGAAGCAAAACTGACCGTTCAACTACAAGAACATTTAGAAAGGATAAACATGGTAGTCAGGCTATAGTACCACAGATTTGCAAACGGCTACTCCTCGGAGCGCAAGTGATTCCCTCACTGGAGGGAAATACGACTTCTTCACTGGCGCCGTAGACCTCATGTGATTCATCACTTCTGTTCTTTCCTCTCATGAGCTCGGAATCATGACCTGTGTGGGAGGATGGGGAGAACGTTAACTGACAACCCGCCGTGAGAATATGAGTTGAGGCTGAAGCTCGATGCACCCAATTGTAAATTAACTTCAAGAGTTCATTCACTCACTACCCTCTTAATTTCCTTGCTAGACCTATTTTTTCTGACGGGTCTGGACTGGCAACGAAATGTTTGCCATTACGTGCATGTACGAACTGTTGATCAACTGTTCATTTTCACTGGAGAATCTTTAAACTATTCTTGACATACCCAGCTCTTCTTTGATTTGCCAAAGCTGTTCAGGCTGCTTTTGTCGGTTCGGCTCGACTTACTCGAAGATGACATTGAGGATCTGTGACTAGCAAGCGAAGCTACAGACTCGAGCGATGGTTGACGGAGAAGCTCACCGGCTCCTTCCTGCAACGAGTATTTTCTTTTGGAACACGATCACATTAGTAATTCGAAATGCAGTACTGCGGGAGAATCGTGCACCAGGACTAAAAAAAGGCCTTATGCTGATCGGACTAGTGTGATTTCATGGACTAGAAGATCTTCTCTGCCCGCTTCTGGGCTGGTCATCGCAATTCTCAGACACGCTCAACTCTCCTTAGGTATTCCTCTTTCCTCCAAATTGTTCTCCGACTTCCGATCTTTATCAGGACCGAGTTGTGGATTTTTGTAGCAAGCAGCGCTCACCGAGCAAACGCCTCGTTCTTTGTGGATATGCCTCGCCCGCTTCATCCTTTCCCAAACTGCTGACCTCTACGCCCTTGTTCTCGGATTTCAGGCTGTTTTACAACCGAATTGCGAATTTTTGTAGTTATTACGGGTGATCTCTGGCGCATGACCCGCCCCACTGTGGACCGGGCTCAGCATGAGTTACGTGTCCTCACATCAGAGATAGCTAATCAGCGGCCACCCCCATAACAAGGTGATGAGATAGGCAGCCGACACCGGTATAGAATAAGCGCGAAGCACAGGTTTGAGTACTTGCTGGGGCTTTACGCATTGAGTCTCTCTGAGTTTACACAGGGAGGCTCAATGGTAACTTTGTGAAGATTTCTGAGCACAAACTATGGCGGAACTACCACAACTATGGCGGAACTGGAAAACTGCGCCTACGAAGGGAAAAAGAACTCACAATGCTTTTCTTTGCGTCACCTCCCTGTGCCAATCTGCCACTGACCAACCGTAACTGTTCAATTTCCTGCCGGAGTTTGTTCAAGTCGTCGGGCTGAAATCGTTAAGATCCCAAAGGCTCTTCAAGAAAAAAAAACTCCATGAAAAAATGAAATTTTGTGGCCGACGAGCACACTCAAGAAAAGGGGTATATTTGGGTTTGTTTAGAAGATTGCAAAAATGAATTCGGCGTCAAAGGTGAGACCTATTATGGTGTTGTTATACTCTAAGAGAGGGTAAGAATGAAAATTGGGACTAAAATCTACATGTGCGTCATTAATTCTGTATTAACCAACCTCATTTGATGTCAGTAAAAGATGCAAGGAAGGCATATTGTAGCCAAAGGATAGCGCAAATGCACTCCAGTACTACACAGCATATGGAGATCTGTCAGTCAAGATTTCTTGAAGATAACGATGACCCTTTGGGAGTGCATGCGCCGGTCATCATGAGGTTCTAACTACTAAGTAGATGCATAACTTCATGGGCAACGAACTGTGATGTTGACATTCCCTTTGGAAACATAACTGGTACTTACCCAAAAAACCTAATGTAGAAAGGAAGGGTCAGGACCAGGATATCGAAGGGACTAAGTATCAAAAGAAAAACTGACGTGCAAAAGGTTGGCAAAGGCAACTTCGGCTGAACGGCGTCTAATGTTTCAACTAGGCATCAGATCTGAGGCGACACAAACTATAGAAAACCTTGAAATGAATTATGCATCGCCGGTATTCTAACGTAACCCATGCTTTTCTCTCGAGAAATGCTTTAGATCGTAAAACCCATTTCACATTTCTCTCTTAGGACTGCGCTAAAACTCATGTAGCATGGCGACTAGATCTGGGTCTGAGGGATCCTTTTTGTGCCAAACTCCGTCCCGGGGAGCGGAAGCGGTCGTAAACTGATTTGCATGAGGATATTTGCGCATACGTTACTGTACGACAAATGACTGACGGGCCTGCTAAGGAATCAATCACCATTTGGCAGTGCTGCCACTTATGACCGCGTTGTGCAGGAATGTGCGCGAGACTCTAGAAGGTTCGGAACAAATTAAATGTGTTTTAGTCCACATCCGCTGGAGTGAACGAAGTAAAAAAAGTTTGTACGGCTGTGAGTAAGAAGTAAGAAACTGCGAGGAGTAACTTGCTTGAGCAACGAAAATAACTCCATTCGATTATTAGAATACCAAGCAGAGGAATGGAATTAATTGTATTTCTTCCAGTTATGGTGTTGCATGGAAAGTCAGTGCTGTTCCCTTTGAGGGGTGAGGGGGAGGAGCATTTTGCTCTTTCGCTAGTTGCCCTTCCAGTGCCCTGTTGGACTCGCACGTCTAACCATGGGGAGACCTTTATACTCTTGTAACGGTGTTCACGGAGCTCGTGCTACTCTGCACTGCACAGCCTCACAGGAGTTTGCAGGGTCTCTACAGGAGGCATCGGCGATGACCGATGTGAGCCGAAAGCGAGAGTGCCCCCCACCTAGTCGAATTTCGTGCCGAAAGAGATTTTTGAAATACCTAACCCTTAATGCGAGAATGGGATGCTCAAGCGCCGTGGGGAGTCGTACTTGCCTCCGCGGAAAGATGTAGCTCGATGGCTGACTCTCTCTTGTTTGCCTGTTTGCGCTACTGCCCTCACTCACCTTTCGAGCGACGTGCTTGGCGGCGAGAAAAAGAGGGAATTTTGAGCTTTCGAAACAAACTGCCGCAAAAGTGTAAGAAGTAGGTGGCGGGAAGTTAGGAAAACGTAAAAAGATGGTAATCGAGGCAGAGGAGGATTGTAATTCGAGGCATGAGGAGGGTGCGGTATTTTAACAGAAACTCCGCTCCACAAGGCAGTAAGCTGTGCTGTTAAGTTGAGCCCCAACTACGAGAATCGGACGAAATTTTTACCTTGAGAAGAGATTTGTCGATTTGTTTACTCAGTTGTGACAGTTTACTCTGGAACATCTCCATTACGTGCGAGTAGTCCTCCTGTTTTCGCGTCAGCTTGCTGATTGTGTGACGATAGCCTTCTAGGTCGCGAGCCATCTTACGAATGTCAGCCTCGTATCTTTCGTTCAGCTGAAAGTAGCAATAAATAAGCAACGAAAACATACACTCCAGAAAGAACTTCCTACGAGTTAAAGAAACTATGAAAGAGGATTTGCCAAATCTCTGCAGTCGACTATACTAAATACTTATCAAACTAAGGAAAGGACACCGGAAGAATACTTTCACTAACCGAGCTACAGGCCGCACTTGCGAGGGAGTTCTGAGAGCCCAGGACGTCCGCACCTGAAAGGAGAACAGGTTGGTGCAGAAAAAGTGCTTATTTTGGATAATAAAGACAAAGGAGCCCCTGAGAGCAGGCCGGTACTTACCTTCGCTCTTCGCTAGTCCATGGTTTAGCTGGCATTCGTCAGCAAGTCGGTGCAGATGGATGCCATCACGCAAGTTTGCGTAAATTCGCTCCGAGTTCTGTGGCCCTCGAGCAGACAAAGATCCTAAACATTGGTTGTAAAGGAAGTCACATGGCTAAAAAACTATAATTGAGAACTATAATTAGAAGCACTTATAGGGTCCACAAGCTACTACAAAGTAAATGGAGTTTCATTGACAATGAGGGGTTGAGGAACAAGAAAAGTGGAAGTTTGAACCAAAGAACTGAATAACTTATAATCCCTCTACAAGCAAAGGTTGTTAGTTATTAGGCAACAGATAAAGGATTAATGAAGGATGAAGTCTCCGCCGTTGACCGATCCCTTTCTGGGATGCGGCAAGCTTTAGAATCGTAAAAGCTTATGAAAATGATAAGGTATATATAATGACCTGTGGTTGCCAGCCATGACAAGCCAGTGTTCTTTTTCACCCACATGAATCTGGTACCATTTGACCTTTCCCGCAAGGAAATCTTGGTTGGCCTGGGCGGAAGCCGATCCTATGATCCCCAGGACGCGCGCGTGAAAGCGTGCAGCGTGCCACTTGTCACTGCACTTTTTCCCTCTCAACGTATCTATAAGAAGTGAACCAGGTTGTAGGAAGGGTCAAATCAGGGGCCGCATCTAATTGTTAGGCAGTGCTGTCGCGCGTGTACCAGGCATTGGAAATAATTCTTTTAGCCGCGAAAAAAATTTCTCCCTTCTTGGGTTCTTGCGGATTTCCCCAGTGTTGCACTCCTTCTGCAAACCATCCCCTCTCCCAGTTCCCCTGTCCCAGCTCTGCAGACCTACTACACTGCTCCATGCCAAATAGCTGACCGTGGATGGGGCTACCTCTTCCCCGCTCGCTATAGGAAAGAAGGGAAAATTTCAGGAAAGTGGCCGGGTTTGGCAGGATCCGGTATGACGGTAGCTGGGATGGGGAAAAGGAGATCGTGTCGTAAAAGAGAATTTCGGATGGAAAGTAGTAGCGTGTCCCCAGTATGCTAATACTCGAGAGCAAAAAACCACCTGCGACAGTCAAAGCTCTTCTTCCAAGGGAGCCGCATGGAGCAATGGTCAGATGAATTGATAAAAATTAAAGCGAATCTGGTACCATTTGACCTTTCCCGCGAGGTAAAATCTTGGCCGGCCTGCGAAAGCAGTTCTACGCTAGCTCGACAGTTTTAGGAAGAAATCATGGAAAAGCCAAAAGAAAAACGCAATCTATAGTATGACAGAAACTAAAAACCTCCCATCAGAATAGAAGTACAACATGAAACGAAGAGGAAAGTTGGGAAAGTTAAGGAAAACCATTTGTGTAATGTGCGGTTGTGTGAAAGGAAAACTGAAAATACCCTTGTTGTTGACAGGACTAGCGACGGACAGCGGTAGACGTTGTTGATGACGCGGACTGGCGCCCCGTCGTGCTCGGTGCGCCGGCGAAGTGGGGTCCGATTCGAGCAGTACCATCGAGCGCGACATACCAGACGAATTTAGAGAGGCTCTCGAAGCTGAAGAGCACGCAGAATAGCGCTACGTTTGGACATAGCCCAAGGAGAGAAGCTGAAGGCCGTGACTTTATAAAGGGCTACCGTTCAGGCACCTCCTTAGTTACTAAGTAACTATGCGCAAAATAAAAGGTATGGAGGCTCCAGGAAAGAAACTTCTCCTGGCTGCTGCCTCTTTGCCTCTTGAATGGCTACTGTGTTGGTGACCGGTGACGGTGGTTTCAGAATAGAGCTCAGTGCCCAACTTCTCTCCTTTGGCTACGATTCTAATAAGCAGAAGCATGCGGAAAGCCAACACCACGAAGACAACCACCACACAGAACCCACAGAACAACGATTATAGAAAGATACACGTAGAGGATTTTGGGTCCTGCCACGAAAAAAAGAACTTATTCGATTGTTACAGCAGTTACCGTTTATGCTGTGGCGTTGCATACTGTCTGGTGGGGGTTGAGGTATTCGACGCGGGCTGATCAGCGCTGCCATTGAAGTTCGATCGAAGACTCCTAGTCGATTCGGTGACGACTCACGGTAGTAGTCAGCCAGATGTGACTTGCGGTCCAGTGAATGATAGCCAGCAAATGACGAAGCTGGAAAATTTCGCGACATGAGTGATATATTGTAAAGTTACCGTAATCGTATTCCAGAATCAAAAGGGTGGGAAATGGTTCGGACCCTGAGAGAGCGATCACAACTACCACAGAAGACCTAAATGGGTCATAAACTCGACTGAAAAATGAAGGATGTTCACGATTACTGCCGAGAGCATTAGCAGTAGAGGAAAAAACCACTTCGGCTGAAGAAATAAATTTGCTCAAAAAAGGAGATAAAAGCTGGAGAGGGGGCTGCTCATTGCCATGAAAGGCTGTTACCACCTAGAGTCACATCGGGAGGCGGCTGTCAGCGTCAAAACTGTATGTTGGGATTAACAGACCGGTACTGTGAAGGTGGTCCCGAGAAGAACAGACAAAACATGCCTTCATTTGTGTACGGTTCTCAGTAGAAGTCAGACGCATGCCGACTTCTATAGGAATCGAGAAACAATAGCAAATTATTGTTCCCCCCCCCCGGTCTTAGTTTAAATAACACCATGCATCTTAGAGCATAAAACTTCCGCAGTGGATCAATCCCTTTTGGGAGGTGGTCTATACAATTACTTGTCGGGGTCAGCCGATGTACAAGCCAGTGTTCGTATCCTCCCATACGGAACTAGTACCAACTTGTCGTCTCTGGAGTGTGGAGGGCATCGTTGGCCTGAGCAGCAGTCGGTCTGGGATGGGAACTCCGGATTGCGCGCACGGTAAGCGTGCCACTTGCCACTACAGCAGCACCGCCTCAGATCATACCACACAGCATCAACAGTGAGAAAAACTGGGGACAATGTTGAGACCCTGCTACCGCGCCATATGGTCTTCATTTTACCAAGGAAAGGAAAAGGCGGAATAGTTCTGGTAAGGGGCATTATCGAAGGTAGGATCCCTGAGATCATCATGGAAAGAGCGAGAATGTGCCAGTAAGAAACGATTCTATGAGAAATATGGAAAACTATCTACAGTGGTGACGAATCGTTGTTGTGATGCATTACACCAATGCGACGAGGACAGTAAGAAATTTCACGTTTAGGCAGAAATTCGAGTTAGCATAATATGAAATGTATATGGTGGATAATTTCATGCAAATCACGAATACATAAAAACCATTTCAGATCTCCATCTCCTTGCGCGAAAGCACATCGATAATGCCTGGTGGTGTGAATAGGAGAGTTCATTCCAACATAGCATAAATAACGTGGAGGTTCAAGGTAAAGAAGCGCACACCTTGACTCTTGTTGGAATCACCTCCCTTAATTAAAAACGGCCACATTCTAGCACTGCAGCGGCAGCAGGGCAGAGACAGTGACGAAATATCTTACCAAAATCGGAATACAAGGGAAGCTTTAGCTGTCTACGAGCCAGGCGCCTCCCACCCTTCCGCTTGACGGTCTTTGTGCTTATTCGACACCGGTTATACAATTTACAGTTGAGCAGCCGGTGTCCAGCCCGAGACTTATCGATAACACTTGGCGGCAAGGAGAGGTGATATCAATGTCGATGTCAACCATGGTATGTGAGTCCGGCACGAGGAACTCAGCTCCGAAGGTATGAAGAGCATGGTCGACTTGACGCGAGCCGATCCGCAGTTCGACATTAGACGCGCACTGAGCTAACAATAAGTGGATTACATGCCCCTACGCCCTCGTTTAGCTTATTACTAGCATGACAATTATTTCATTACTATCTTATTTTAATTGAATTTATGTTCACTAGCGGTTCGACAGAAAACCAGTTCCATGACTAGAATTGTAAGTTTTTTTGTTTCACTTAGGCTATACGGAAGTGTACATCAAGGACCTTCAGCAAATTATCAGTATTTTTTATGCTTTATCGACTGACCTTGCGACGTAGAGGTATTACGAAGCAGGGTACCAGCCGGAATAGTGGAAATTTCAGTGGTAGTTACAAAACCTGCTTTGAAGCACTGGGATAGGACCCATGGATGGGTTTCGCAGCAACGATTCTATACCCCGTGTACAGAAAAAGCACCCTCCATCTCTTATCGAAGCGGAACATTTCTTTGAAGATGAAAATCTTCTCCACCAACGCAGCCAATCAAAGGAGAGCTAACAGGATGTTGCGTGGCCAGTGGATATTGCTTTGACAACTTTTCAAAGAAATTCATTATTCCGCTTTCCTTTTGTTGCGATTATATTCCTTGCTTCTCACGAGTAGATCGCGTTATGCTGGCAAGCGCGCGCAAAATTGCGAATGTTTCATCGAAATGGCCGACAATTACGCAGCCCTCACAGACCCCTTCTCAATAGTTCATTCTCTGCTAGCAATTGTCCTCATGGCCTTACTAGAAATTAGCAATCATCTGTTCCTTGACTCAAGGTGGGAGGTGATCGGAAGGATGGATGGATGGATGGAGATGATTTTACGCTTCTTATATTCCCTTTAATGGTTAGGATATCGGACACAACCCGACCGATTCAGGAAGAGAAAAGGAGTCCCTCATCACCCCACACAATGCAAAGAGCCAAACCAGCTGGAGCGTCACTTTGCCATGGAAGCTTTCCCATTTTTCCCCCAATTTCACAAGCACTCAATTTTTCCAGATGTGAGCAATAAACAGAACAACAACTAGTAAAACTCGAACTGCGACCCTAGAAAAGCGAAACGAGTCCAAACAACAAGCCATGTTTATCGAATCTATATGGTGCAAGCACTTCGCTTAACACATTGGGTCCGCCGTACTGGGCGCATTTCCTCATGTTTAGTGAGTTTCATAGGAAATTCCCTGCCTGCCCTTTTTCAACCGCTTATGAAGGGACCTCCCGTAACTGGGAACATGTTTTGACAACATTAGAACATGAAAGACATGTCAAATTGATCGAATAAAACACTGCACAGAGACAAATTCGTGACACACCATGTGTGTCACGCGGTCCGGAACGTGTTAAAAAGTAATAGAATCAGGCTGTGGTGCCGAGCAGGAGTAGCCTCACTAGGCGCCCTGGGTTACTGTTCGTATTGCCACAACTTGCAGGAAGAGTAAGCTGTAAGTGATAGGATCCCAATCTCGACGAGAGCAGGTTTACGGAGCTCCGACACGCTCTGTTCTTTGACCGCTTTTTCATAGGTAATTGTTAAGAGTAGAAAGAGTGTCGGTAACTCACCCGCGTGCTCTGGTTGCCGCTTCGACGTAACTCTCAACGAACTTCGTGAATGCACACTCAATGTCTCACCATCTGCAGATAACGCCAACTGCGGACCGTATGTACCATAACCAGGCGATCGCAAAGGCTGAAAGTGAGCAATTTAGTCCCCACATGGCACCAACATGTATACAACAGCACACATGAACAAGCTCAGCCTTGTGACTACCAACTGGCGCAAGAAAGTCTGACGGTATTCTCAGCAACAAATTGCCAACTATTAAAAACTGTGACATTTGGCATAAATGCACAACGTCCGGTGGGTAATTTCTGGGGTCAGAGATAATGTTCCTTTGTCCGAGTACGAGGTAGAGTACAAAGTAGGTTGGGTGAATGATTGCTTTGGAGATACGGGTTTTGCTGCGAGAATCTAGCCTGCAATTGACTC
>MU912703.1:23688-40773 GCA_036418165.1 Cooperia oncophora
CTTTCCCTTGGTATTTTCTCCTTACGTGCGAGTCACTCGGCAAATTCCCTTCCACATTTCACCGCTACACCTACGCTCCTTATCGCGGACCATGCCTTTACACACATATATCATTTTAAGATAGACCTTCGATTGTATTAGAGTTATTGAAACTTGGAAAATGATCTGTGAAGAAGATGATCTTAACATTTCAGCTAGAACTCTTGAATCGTAACCTGTCTGGTGAAGTTATTGGAGTGATTATGTGGAAATTGGGCAGACGAGATAATGATGGAGGTATATCGGTAGCGTGAAGTTCTCGGTACCTGAAAAATATGGAGCGCATCGGCATTCTCAAACACCACTGCCCTTCCCGACGCCTTCAAGAACCCAACATTCACAGCGTCTTCCTGCTGACGTTAGGTAGGATAAGTTAGAGGGGTTAAGGTTCAACAGTAGCTGCCCTTCTTACCAGGTTCTGCAAAACTCCAAAACAATGGTCCTTTCGCCTGCTATCCCCAGACGAACCATCATTGTCTTTGAGAAGTTTTCTACCGGTTGGCAACAACTCCAGCCTGCATCCATACGACAGCGATCGAACAAATAGACTATCTTAGTTGGACCTCGAACGATATGCCACGGATATCCCGTGACCTACACTAGTCTGATGAGCGAACAGAATGATCGTAGGTGAGTCTCCCCTTTTTCTTCCATTACGGTATAATTGTTTGATTGGTTTGACGCAGCGGCTGCTGCCTACGGAAAGAACGTGTACGTGCATTTTCCCCTACCCCCTCGAGGACAAAGCAGCTTATAGGCCTGAAAGGATAAAAGGATAAGGATAAAGTCTTCGCCGTTGATCAATCCCTTTGTGGGATGCGGCACGCATTCTACTTCCATTCAGAATCGTAGTGGCTTATTGAATGCGATGTGGCCTATACAATGACTTGCGGTGGCCAGCCGATGTACAAGTCAGTGTTTTATCCTCCCAGACGAATCTGGTACCAATTCACCGTCCCCGGAGGGTAGAAGGCTTGGTTGGCCTGGGCGGGAGTCGACCCGGGATTCGAACCCGGGACCGCGCGAATGGTGAGCGCCCCACTTGTCACTACACCATCTCCGCCTCCCTGAAAGCAGATATTCGTAGAAAAAGGGGTTGCAAAAATGTGAAGCACCTAATGTGGTATCAGAATATTGCGTGCTATGACCGTGACGAAGGGAAGAGGTGTAGGGCAAGTAGCACATACCACGCACAGGGTCTCGGAATCAAATCCTGGATCGGCTTCCGTCCAGGAAAAGCTCTCTGCCCTCCTTGGACGGTGTATTGGTACCAGATTCTTTGGGAGGATCTAAACACTAATTTGTATATCGGCTGGCCCCCGCGAATCATTGCGAGGGCCACATCACATTCAGTACGCTACAACAATTCTGAATGGGAGTAGAATGCGTGCAGCGTACCAAAAAGGGACTGTTCAACTGCAAGGACTTCCCGCTTATTCTTATGGCCGTGACAAGATACCCTCTGGAGTCGTTAAGCGCGTTCTTGGGTGCATTCAACAAGTAAACAGTATTTGGAAAAACTTACGTAATCAAGACTACTTTACTGTCATCTCCAAAATCCTTGATGCAGAACACAGGAAATGACCCGCTTGAGACGTAATGGCAATTTGATGAGCGCAAATGATTCATAAGCCGAGCCAGTTCTTCTTTAGGGGACCCTGCAAAGTGTACCATCAAAACCATCACCTAGGTATCCCTGTGACTGAGTTTTGCATAGAAGAAATCATTTTCAGAGGAAAATTTTTGAGAGTGTCTCAATCAATAACATCTGCTGACCGACATGCTTCGCTGAACTCTTTGATAAAAGAATCAAAGGATCATCACAAACAAGCACACCAACCTAAGCCAAATACTGGGGCTCTGAGCCGTAGACGGGACTCAGCAGACTCCATCCGCATCAAACTAACACGATATTTGCAGTTCTGACTTTGCTGTCCACAGATTCCACTAGATGTGGCGCCGAGTAGCGCATATCTCTCGGAGTAAAAGAGCCAGTAGAGCAGCTGATACCTGAAGCGGTGTACCTCTGGAACTATTGTATGCCTGATGGTGGAAAACTTACCACTCCCCATTAACTTGGGTAACTTCAGAATCGCTGCCCGAGTCCATATCTATGGTAAGGGCTAGGTGGCGCGCTGTCATATTCTGAAAGGGTAACAATTACGGGGTTTCCTGTCCATGAATTACGGTTCAAAGCATAGTCCACGTTAATAGTGGGGACATCTGCGTTCTTCTCACTGCGTGTCGCTTCTTCCACAAGGACACGCTCACACTCTGCGGTACTTACCAGCAGCGTCCACCAGCGTCCGCCAGCGTTTTAAAGGCAGTTGGCACGATAAATCCCCAAAGACGAGTAGGATTAATACGCCTGGCAGGACGGAATTCCGCGACCCTGAGCAGGCGCTGCATAATGCCTTTTCCAAGGAAGGTGCCCTTATAAGGGCCCTATCAAGCCACAACATTCCGACCCAAACGCCCGCCACGCCCGCCCGCCCACAAATGGACGACCGTTCCTGACGCTCGTATTGATTCATTTGCTAAGCAAATTATGAAGCGAAGGGATTGGTATGAAGCGGCCGTGATGCTGCATGGATATATGAGTATGCAGCCGTACCTTCGGTAGCGGTTATTGGCAAGATGCCTACGGGAAACTCGTCCAAAATTGATTTTGAACACATGAGAACGGAGGCTCTTTCTTCGCAGGATTTTGACCGTTTCACTCCGTTCTTTCGCCATTTCCCCACTATATAGCGCCCTACTAGCATTTTAGGCCGAGCACCACGCCATCGTGCCAACTGCCTTCAAGGGCCAGGGAAGTATAGGTGTCGGTCTAGCGACCAGCAGTGTCTAGTAGCTAAGAGTTTGGAGAGATAGGAGGGTAGCGGATTGGTGGTAGAGGTATGTATGTCCACTGGTGGACGCTGCTTGTCGCTGGTGCACGTTGCTGGATAGTGTTGGTCGCTAGATCGATACCTACACTACAGTTCACTGCGGACGGTTGGGCGTGTCAGACAGTATGAGTGTGTCACCCCGTCAAAGCCGTTCTCTGCCTTCTTGTTGAAGCGCGCATGCGACAAAAAGTGGTAGAAAACGAGTAATACGAACGATATGATACAGTCATATCATTTGCTCGCTTTAACAACTGAACGGTTTGGCACCGCGCCAAACTCATCGCGCCTGACACGACCAACCGTCCGCAGGGAACTACACTATACATCTCCCCAACTCTCGAGACGCTGCTGGTCGCTTGCAGACAATGGTAGACTCTGGTCGACGCTGCTGGTCGCTAGATCGATATCTATACTTTCCTGTTAATGACGCTGATGGAGCTTAAGACGCTGCTGTTGGTGGTGGATGCTGGTGGTCGCTAGATCGATACCTATACTTCCCTATTCGCTGAAGCTGACGGACGAGACGCTACTGGTCGCTGGTGGTCGCTGACGTGAAGTATGAACGCAGACAGAAGAAAGCAGCAATGAAGGAGGCGCAGTGGCCAACATGCAAACACAACCATCATGGAACGTGCTTTTGATACCATCACCCCCTTTTCCGAACCTACCGACCCACAGCTCCTTAACGATCAATCAAAAATTGTTCCACTTAACTGCACTAGCTGACGCACTACATGGGGCTGATCGAAGGCGTGGAACTGAAAAGCGTAAAGTTCCAATTTGGCAACGTCGTACGTTCTGCCTCGAATAGCATATTCGATGTCCCACGTCGCCCAACGGTCCCATTTATCCAATTCAGTGAAGTAGTGCACTTCGACGTCACCTAAAAGGGCTATATGGTTTGAATTCCTTCATATTTATCTCACCTGAATTTATCTCGCGCAGTTACATACCATCCAGCTGCTGTACCAGGTCACTTTTTTCTGGGACAAATACAGTCCAGCTCTTTGCAGCCAAATCCCGTTCAAACTTCCCGGATGATAAAGAGTTACCCGTTACGATTAATACTTGCCTGAAGATCAGAACGATAACGCATTGATAGTTGTGACGAGCACTAACCTACTCTATTGGTCCATTTTCCCCGCATACCGTGAATGATTCAGATGTGTCGCCGAAGTGGAGCGTTTCGTTGCATCTAAAACAAGTATTGCCTTTGTGCAGGGATAGATGGGAATGGAAGCATAGTCTTGTTCGCTCCAGATGCTGGGGCATGTCAAGGAGGCTGAGCTTGACTCGGCGCTGGTCAGTCTTCACGAAATGTTGAAGCGGTGCAGACAATAATTGGTTGACAGCAGGTAGGGGACGCGCCAAACCCAGGCCTCGGACACGCCATTTCATCTGCTACAAAGAACGGTTTCGAAGATCTTTTAATTTCGTGAAAAGATGTTTAATGCATTGACTTGGCACCGATCTGGAGGGCAATTAAAAACAGTTCCTGCTACTGCAGTTCACAGAAATTAGGATTCAAAAGGAGAACGTTGCTCTTAGTTCGCTCACTAGTAAAGAAGAGAGCAGAAGCACGTGTTTTCGATAACGCCGTACCGCTGAGCGTGACAATTGGATGACGTAGGACGGTAGAGATCAACCGCAAGATGCAAAAGGCAACTCTGCACTGAATAGCGCAGAAGAGAGACCAGTGCCTGTCAAAGGAGCAGGACTGAACTGTCACGAAAAAAAAACTGGACCGTAATAGGCTTACATATAGGTTTGCAGCTCTTTTCTGTACACTTTTAAGCCACAAAACGGGCACCTTGCGGCACAGTACTTCAGTAGGCGAACAACGAAACACCGTACCCCCAAAGAGCCCTAAATAAATCTGGGTGCACTAAACACAGCATCTCACGACAACAGCGTCGAAATTGCCTGGATAACGCACATATGTGTTACGGTGGCTTTGGCCTCGAGCTTTCCGAAGTTTTTGGGCGAAAGAATAGTATAGATATCAATCTTGTGTTTTTAGCGTCGATCGACACCTTAAGGCTGCGTTTATACTTTGCGGCAGCGTAGCGTAGCGCTTCCAGCGTACGCCAGCGGCAGTGCCGGGGAGAGGATGCATATCGATCTAGCTTCACCAGCGTCACCAGCGTTTCACCAGCGTTTTGCTAGCGTTTGCAGCGGCAGGGGAGTAGAGACTATGTGGCCGTGAGAGACGCGCAATCGAAGTGTATTGTAGAGACTGTGTGCCCGTCGAGACGCGCGATCGATGGCACATAGTCTCTACAATACACTTCGATTGCGCGTCTCTGCACGGCCACATAGTCTCTACTCCCCTGCCGCTGCAAACGCTAGCAAAACGCTGGTGAAACGCTGGAGAAACGCTGGCGTACGCTAGCGTACGCCAGCGTGCCGCTGGTGAAGCTAGATCGATATGCATCCTCTCTTCGGCACTGCCGCTGGCGTACGCTGGAAGCGCTACGCTGCCGCAAAGTATAAACGCAGCCTTATACTTTTGCTCAAAACGCTATTACTCCGCTGAGAAGATTCAAAACGCTAGGTCGACAGCTAACTTTCCGCCCAAAACGCTCGAACGCAGACGAGAATTATGAACGCAGCTCACCGCAACCCAGTCCAAGTAGCTTTGTCTTAATTCTCGATCAAATAAGAATCTGTTTAGGTTTTAAAGACAACACGACTGCATCGGAATGGGAAACTTTTCGCCTTCCAGATTAGTGAACGAATGTTGTTGCACTATGCACAACTTTTCTCCTCATTTCAGCACTCCTAGAATGCCTAGGGTAATTCAGGTTTCAACTGCGAGCTTATTCTTGAAGCTGTGAATAGGGCTGACTATGGATCTCGTACTCGTACTGTATTTCGTTCAGAAAAACTATGCTTGATCATTCCTCGTATCGCACGAAACCAACAGGAAGCAAGCAGGCAGTGGTAACCACACGACAAGGAGGCTATACTGTCATCAGAACCATATATAAGAATGTGGATAATTGAAACCACTACTCGAACATGGAAAGAAGCAGGGCATTTATCACGGAATGAATGCGGGACCTGTGAAGGAGAACACCTGCAAAACTATTTTGTTCTACCAATTTAATCAGTTTTCGGGGAAGTCTCCTGGAAAATGTATCAACGAAATGCTGCAGTAACGTGTGCTGCAGTAACTCCGCTTCAATGTTATGAGAAATTCTGACCCAAACGCGGACTATTTTTGATGAGTGCCATTGAAACCCGATTATACAAGTACATTTATAAATAGAAAAATGATGTATTGGAGCATCCAAAGGGCCTATAGATCTTACGAACACTACTCCATGCAACTCTTCTAATCCCATGCAATCGTTCTAATTCGTTGGATTTTCTTTGTATGGTAGCACGTATGTTCCTTAGGCGATTTCGACGCTGTTGTCGTGAGATACTGTTAGGTGTGCACCCAGATTTATTTACGGCTCCTTTGGCGGTACGGTGTTTCGTTTTTCGCTTACTGAAGCTACCGTACTGTACGTTCGGCTCGCCCTGGTGGTGGACTCCTTCCGAAAGAGACATGGAAACTGGCACTCGTAACTCTGTACATACTGTTCGCTTCCTGTCAGAGAAAAGCACGCCCATCGACAATTAGTCGCTGTGTGTAAAGAGAGACTTGCTTGGAATAAGAATTAGTAGAGATCCTGATAATGAGAGTGATTTGAAAGGCAACAGAAAGATGTTCTCAAACAGCATGCCATCAGAACAAGTAACAGTTCCTTGGCGTACTTTTCCCTACCTTGGATAAAAGCGAAAAGTTTGGTACCCCTGGTACGGGATCTTCGGTTTTGGTTTCTTTGGCTGCTTCTAATAGACGGTTGTGTGACAATAGAGTAGTTCAGCGCTGGTGGGTCATTTACCGGCACGTGCGATGTCGCGCCGGTAAATGACGATGATTCCAGGTAGTAGATAGCGACATCAGGCAATTCAGAAATAAAAGTAGTCATGAATGTCTACGATGGTGCTCTAATCGACAGATTACACGAGTTAAGAAAACGCGCGCCTATCGCAGTGCGCGGCGGAGCGGCAAACGATTCTCTTGCCCGTCTCCCCTAACAGACACGCTGGTTATCTCTTGACCGTATTTGGGAGTTATAAGCCAAAGCTAGCCAAGACAGAATGGTATGAAGGTCGAAGAGGCCATTCGAAACCGGGTGTATACCATCTAACGCGCCTTTGGAAGCTGCTTACGATCCGTCTTCCATATCTGCTCATGAACCGCTAGTCTTCTGTTCCAACTACATTAGCCTGCATAGATTCCTTCAAAGAATCCTTCAGCAGGTCTGGGAGGCAGATTTGAAATCAGCGTATAATAACTGTCGATGTATTTCATCTGATTTCAAATGGCCACTTCGACCAATCTTTCTTACATTTCCAGGTACGTTAGCCTACGACAAGCCTCTAAGAATCGTTGACTTTTGATTTTCTGGAAATTCGGACGCCACCTCTCACAGCTGCTCTCTTGTGAAACTTTTTGTCCACGATTATGTCAGACTTAACAATTGCCACATCGCTTCGCACTGCGCCGCGCAATAAGCCTTTCTTTGAAATCAATGGCAATTTTAGCGAAATTGTGTGTCCTAGTGTGCTTCTGATAAAAATCTTGAACTGCCTAAGCAGTAATCAGTACTACAAAAAGCTGGTGTTATTAAATTTCACATAATAGACATCTGAAATTTGCTCACGTGTACTGAGGTACCGCCAGGAACTCATTGAGTCGAAGTTTAGCATACAGAGAATCATTGATGATGGGAGGATTTTCGAAGTCGACTGTGTTCCAACTAACGGATGGAGACGGCTGAATGCTGAAAATAATACGCATTATGTTTCTGCTCATTTTTTTGGATTTTTTTCGACTTTTTTCCCCAATTTTGCACGAAGCGCCCATCGCATGTAACCTCGTCATCCGGGCAGTTGATTAGGGCGGTCGTCAACGGGCCGCAGCGCGTGCCAGGAACTATTTGCTTTTCCAGGCTAATTTAGTCATTTTTTCCACCTTGTGAAGATAAGGAGCTGCTAATCTGGGAAAAAGTAGCCAAAACAGTGAAAAGTTGGAAAAAATGACTAAATTAGCCTGGAAAAAGCAAATAGTTCCTGGCACGCGCTGCGGCCCGTTGACGACCGCCCTAATCAACTGCCCGGATGACGAGGGTATACACACAGTTAACCCCATTACAAGCACCCAAGACAGCTACGCCCCTTTTTGTCAGAAACATGATTTACACTTACACTGCACGCATTGCACGGGTTATACATTATATACTGCCTATACTGATTTTTCACATTTTTCATCTACTACACACATAGACCCTTGAATACACTTTTATTTAATAGTACACTTGACTCCGCCCCCGACGACTCCGCCCACTTATTAATGGATTTATAGAAAATTACGTCACTTCAAAACTGAGTCACTCCTTTACTGAGATGGAAAGCAACATTTCGCTCATACTTAAACTCGCTAAAAGTTTTGGCCTATCTGAAACCTAGTAGCTATGCTACAATCAAGTGATAATTCAACCTTAGCCCAATAAAAACAGACATTTTGGTGTGATAGTTTGTCAGATTCATGCGATCTCGTGGTCAGTTCTATTACTGATTCACGATTCATGCAATTCCAACTAATGCTGAGTTCTTCGAAACTACGAAATGCTATCGGTTCCGTTTTCACAACATACATTCTATTTTCTCTACCTCGTGCAACGTTGAGAAGTTGTGAAAAACCGCTGCGACCTAAATGATGACGAATTTCGCCTAAATTTGGAGGTTTTGAGATAAGCGAATCACATTGACAATAGCATTTTCTCCTAATCAGTTAATCAGCATGATGATTTATCGATCTTCATAGAAAAAAAAGCGGTTGCAGTGGTTTCAAATACCTCAGGTGTTCTGCACCAAAATGCCTGCTCATGCGTGACTGGCGCGTGCGTATTTTTGCACAAGTTGCAAGTCTAGTCAATATACGGAGATGGAAGATTGGTTGACTTATTCAGGATAGAATCCAAGATCCCATCCCTCCATGAACCGCGCACGTGATATTAGGTTGTCCGGAAAGTTCTCAGCGTTTTGTGCACCTATTTTTTGTACATTCACTGCTGATTAAAAACTCATTCTGCCTTGCTTCTCAGTAGCACATCCTGTAGAGAATTTCTTGCGCTATCTGATGGTATAATTGCCGTTTCACCATTGCTTGAAAACCCCTTTTTTCAAGATTTTTTCAAGCATGTGAAAAGAGCACTTCGGACGATTTTTTTCTTCGACTATAAATTGGGGCAATCCGCAATCGAAACAGCTCAACAAATTAACCAGGTGTGGAGGCCCAATAGTGCTAGAGAAAGCACTGTGCGGCAATGGCTCAACAAATGTCGTTCTGGAAATTTCAGCCTTGAAGGTGAACCTCATAGCGATCGACCTAAAGCAATTCTGACGAGGATTTTGAGGGGATTTCGGAGGCTGATCTATCCCAAACAGTTCGAGAGATAGCAGAAGAGCTAGGCGTTGGCAAATCCACTGTTGCAGATGGTCTGGAACGCATTGGGAAGGTGAAAAAACTCGACAATTGGGTGCCCCACAATCGGAGTGACCGGCAGGAATCGGCACGTCTCGAGGTTCCTTCTTCACTGCTTTTGCGCAAAAGAATTGACCCGTTTTTGAACGATTTGTCACCTGTGATGAAAAATGGATCATGTATGATAACAGGAGACGTTCCGGACAGTGGTTGGATTTCGAGAACCACCGAGGTAATTTTCAAAGCCGAACCCTCACGAAAAAAAATTCTGGTCAGGTTTGGTGGTCATCGGCTGTTGTAATCCACTATAACTTTTCATCACCAGGCCAAACCATCACAGCAGAACCCTACTGTGAACAAACCGACCAAATGTACCGAAAATTTTGTCAGCTGCAGCCAACACTTATCAAAAGAAAGGGTCCGATTCTTTTGCATGACAACGCCCGCCCACACGTTTCACAAATCACTATCCATAAATTGAACGAATTGGGGGTTGAAGTTCTACCTCACCCACCATATTCTCCAGACCTTTCACCAACCGACTATCACCTTTTCAGACATTTTCAGAACTTCCTTGCTGAAAAATACTTCATCAATTAAGACCAGGCAAAAAAGACCTTCGTAGATTTCGTGGATTCTCGACCACCCAGTTTTTTTGATGGGATTTCTCGACTGCTGTCACATTGGCAAAAGTGTGCTGATTCGAATGGTGCTATTTGGATTAAATCCGATGAGTGTTAAGAAAGTTATGATCGTTTAAAGTTAAACACCCAAAACGCTAAGAACTTTCCGGACAACCTAATAGTAATGCTATGTATGTGCGAATCACTTTTATCGAAAGAATAATTCGCTTCGCGCACATGCTCGGCGCACCTTACCAAATCTTTTAAGATGCGCCGCGCATGGGAGTTTCATACTGTACTCTAGTGGGTTTTCAACACCAGCAGTTACGCGAGGAGACACGTGGGCATGTCTAGGCATGTCGAGGCTGCGAAACTTCTCATTGCTCAGCTCTACACGTCACATTTTGATGCAGGCAATTTTTACAATCGGTAAAGTTCAATTAACGTACATGTCTAAATCGATGTTGAGTTCACGTTGAATCTCATCGTAGGCTTTTCGACAGAATATCACAGTGAAGGCGATCAATAACAGACGCAGGCTGAGCAGTGAATTCAGACAATACATTGCTCATCTAAACAAAGAAACGAATCCAAAGAGTGAGCCATCCCGACGGAGAGACAAAAATACGGCAGGTTTCATAAAACGACATAGATGAAGAAACACACCGCACAACACACAAGAATTAATAGTGAAATGGTACTATTACGAGTTCGAGATATGCAGTCCTGTGGATTTCAACCCTTAATAGAGAGCAGATCCTCCTTAAAAACCCATCGATGATGATTCCTGTGGTCGCATCACTCTATTATAAAAATCAGAAGCTACGTGACATGTTCAGTTATGAGGGTTTAGAGGTCAATCAAACCGTTCTTATGAGGGCTCAAACCTCCACTCAAAACAGTAGAACTTGATTTGATCCACGCAATGGCTTGTGAGGCCAACTGATTCGGAACTTAGCGTTTCCATTTTTCGAAGCAAGTCTCCTATTGATTTGAAGGCAGAACCCGCGCTCATTTGTCATCACACCTAGTGGACTAGGGGCTCGCTTATAGACGACAAGGTTGTGCGTACAGGGTACAGCATCGTTGTGTGAAACACATACAAGGGGTCGTACTTTTTCTCTGGGGGGGGACGTATTTGGTCGTTGGAAGAGGGGGGTCGTATGTCTCTTTGAAACAAATTTATTGCGGTGGGATAACAATTCTTCTCGGTTGTTGTCTTTTCGCGTGATTTTTCCTATTACACTGTTTCATGTGCACCATATACTGCCCTCTGCTCGACGGAAAATTTTTGGATGAAAAACTGGAAAATGTGGTGGGGAATTGGTGGGTAGGTGCTGGGGAAGGGGGGGGGTCGTACCGAGACCCTCATTTAGGCTGGGGGTCGTACTGACACCCTCTCTCGGAGGGGGGCGTACCTACACCACAACCTCACACATTACGAATGCTGTACCCTGTGTGCGTAACTCCATAGTGAAGACACAAAAGCAAAAAAATATGCAAAGGCCCTAGATAGACCTCATTCCGTTCACAGTTTGTAACCTGCCTAATTAACTCGATCTCCAACCCTGCGCCCTCATCCGCACAGCTGACTCCCCACTAAACCAGGGGAGTCCGCCAGCTTACCATGGAAGTTTGAATGAAGACCTGGGTAGATAGATAGAATCTATTCACAAATATAGATAGCAAAAAGATTTCAAATAGATAAATTACAAACAAAGGTAAAGTTTAATGGTGCAGTAGGGTGGAGGCTTGGTGGTGAGCTGTGAAGCATAAGCGAGGAATCGCATACGTCAATCGAGTCGTGGTGGTTCAGTGGTAAGGTTCGACGTTCGACGACTCGATTCGACGTATGCGATTCCTCGCTTATGCTTCACAGCTCACCACCAAGCCTCCACCCTACTGCACCATTACAAACTTTACCTGCTCATAAGTTGCTTGTGAAATGCAGGTTGCAGTTTTGCTATCTATATTTGTAAATAACCTTATAGACTCTATCGATCTACCCAGGTCTCCATTCAAAGCTTCCATGGTGACTCTACGATGAGAACTGGTAACTCTCTGAGTTCCCAGGTAAGAACCCTACGACCGTGCCAGTGATTACTGTCATGCTCTTTCATCCTCCAGCTTCATTCCTCACTGAAATGCGGGTCTTGAAGGCTGAGTCTGGGGGCGGAGCCACTGGGGAAAAGGAGGCGTCACTTCACCTATATTGCTAGTGTCCCTCCCTTTCAATTTTTTGCCGTGCAACCTGTACAAGGCTTTTAGTCGCCTCATACACAGCACTTTACCTTCCATATTTCTAGCTTCTATATCTGATGGGGAACCGCACCTCAAACGATCTCAGAGGGATGGACGACTTTGTTTATCCCAGGCGTTAGTAGACCCGATAATTGACAACAGGCCGACCACGTGGCTTGCAACGTCACTGGCCACTACATCACCTATGATGGCATACATTTAACTTTGGCGATCATGCGAAAGAATCCTTTCGGGAGGTCTCACCTGGAGAAGGTTGCATCTGTGTAGCATGGAGACAGAATTTTGAATGGTGAGTTTTCTCATTCCAGGCGCGTTTCATATAGCGCCGCAACAAAAAAGCGGATTCCACACTTCAGCAGTTAAGAGAAGGTAGCGCTGTTCGGTAAAGTGCCAAAATGTAGAATGTGTGTCGTCCCGAGACCCTTCCTTCTCGGGATGACCCACACCTGAGAAAGGTGGGTCTCGGGACCACCCACACACTAGGGGAGGGGATACCGTGACCTTACACAAAATCGCCATGATTTGCCCAGTGTCTTTGTACGACAAGTTAGATAATTTACCATGTTTTGAATACCAACCTAATTTCTAAATTAAAAATGAATGATGAGCTAAAACTGCGTCGTTCAAAACAACTTCCTGCTTATTTGAGTGAAGCAAACTTCTGATAACGTACACGAGTTCAAATTAAATATGGCACATGTCAAGTGTGACACAGAAGCAGTAAATGGATCAGTACCGTGCAATTTGCACGGTGACCCTATAGAAACTGAAGAACTGAATGGAGCGAAATTGTGGAGGTTTTTCACAACACACGCGCTGAATAAGAGGACAAATGATGCTCCGCCCTCAAAAGCACTTACTCAAAAGGAGTACGAACAACAATGCAAATGGGACACCAACGGCTGCGTAAAGACGACCTTGGGGTGGCAATCCATATCGCATGCGCTACATAAACAGGGCGTTCGTTACCAAGGGAAGGAACTGGTAATCGGAAGTGCAGCGATCTTGCTTGTCGGTTATAGTTAATTTCTCCTGTAGAACAGATTGTGGCATAAACAGATTGTGGTATAAACTGTTTTCTCATAAAGCCTTGGCAGAAGTGGTGCTGATTCAGCCATTCACAAGAATCTTCTGGGGAATTTCCAAAGAAGTGCCCATTGCAGAGAAATATATCGCCGCTCATCTCATCGTTTTTTTTCGAGTGGGTCTACAAAAAATAGTATTGTGGGACATATTCAAGATGCTTCTGAGTTCTTCAACCAATCCGCTTCGAAAAAAAGGTTTTGCTGCATGGTCAAATTTTCTTTTAAAGACACATGGTACGCTCAAACACATTGAGGGTGTATGAGACTATCAGCCCCCCAGCTGTCGATGTGTCGTGGTCCCCCCGCCCAAAACTGCACGGGGTCAGAGTACGGGGCCGTGGGAAAGTCGTAATTCCTTGCTACACCGCCCTCACGTTTATGCTAACACCATCCGCGCGGCGCGGTCGCGTGCAGCTCTCTTGGCTTTTTGCCAAGTCCTGTAATTGCGCTTTGGAATACAAGTACAACGCAATTTCTTTATGCGGATAACATTTTAGGTGCTGCAAAATAAGAACCGAAGATGATGACAAGGGCTAGAACTCAAGAGCAACTGTGCTGCTTCTGCAATATCCCTCAGAGGCCGCGCATTCCCACAGAACATGACAATAAAAACGGACAACATGACAATAAAACATGACAATACAAGCAAAACGCAATTTCCTAACATTTGAGGTATTGCTCATGCTTCAAAGTCCGAATAGAAGGTGATGAAGATGACAAAGGCTAGAAATGAACAACAACGAATGTAGATGTAAATAAAACAAAATTGAAAAAACTAAGGAAACGCAATAAATTAAATCGCATTTCTGCGATCCGGCTCGAATCCGGCTCTAATGCTATAGAAATACTTCAAACTAACGAGTGGGACGCTTAGGCCGTTTTTATTTTGATGTTTTGTGGGAATGCGCGGCCTGCGAGGGCTGTTGCAGAAGCAGCACAGTTGCTCTTGAGTTCTAGCCCTCGTCATCATCTTCAGTTCTTATTTTGCAGAACCTAAAATGTTATCCGCATAAAGAAATTGCGTTGTACTTGTATTCCAAAGCAATTACAGGACTTGGCAAAAAGCCAAGAGAGCTGCACGCGACCGCGCCGCGCGGACGGTGTTAGTAAAAACGTGAGTTTGCAAAAACGGGCAAGGAATTACGACTTTCCCACGGCCCCGTACTCTGACCCCGTGCAGTTTTGGGCGGGGGGACCACGACACATCGACAGCTGGGGGCTGATAGTCTCATACACCCTCAATGTGTTTGAGCGTACCATGTGTCTTTAAGCTGGCTGAGTACATCTATGGAAGTCAGCTGACGCCGATGGATGCTTTTCTACTGTCCCTTTTTCTGATGTCAATTGGTTATCCAATGTTTATTTACCTGAACAGTTTGCCTTTGCCAGTCAGCAGGAATATGTTTCCACAAGTTTTTGCAGCGGTACGTGAAAAGGAACGATATAGTCTGGTAATATTTACTAGATTCGGCAGAAATGAGAGAAAAACCGGTATGAACAAACATTTCACCTCTCTCATATCATGCATTGTCTCAAAGTGCACACCTGCCCAACTTCCTGTTCAACAAGGAAAAAAGTAGCCTCAGCAGAAACGCTTTAGCAAATGAATTCTCCGCACTATAAGAAATATCTCAAATCCAAAGAAGTAAACGGTGTAAAACAGAGTTTGCGGGATTACACCCTTTCAGGGTTATTGGGTGGGGATGGGTTGAGGAAGGGGTGGGTGGTAAGAAGCGAATTTGAGACAGGAAAAGCCAGAAACATTCTCAATGACTACAACGCCCCTTATCGCTGGGAATTTCATCGTACGACGCGTTCTGGCTGAAATACTAGCTGGAATTCTGGTCGATTCACGCGTGATGTCGCGCTTGACGCCTTGCACCACGACCATGTGTTCCCTTCGGGGGAGGTAGTCCTTCCAAATGAGGGAATCTTCGTGGACAAATTTTGCTTGTACCCGTTGGTCTTTTATGTGATTACTTCTGCTATTTTAATCCACTTCATCGTCAGACACAGAGCGAGTCGCTGCAACTACACTGATCGCTGTAAAAACAGACACATCCGGTAGTTCGAAAATAAATACGGCGGCGACATAATAAAATCAGTCTAAAATAAGGGCAAACACAATAGTCCACTGAATAAGTCTACAAAGAAAGTGCTAAAGCCAGGCATAGTTGAGGGCGTCTGTTTGCGCTGCTGCTGCCGTGGTTCGAAGTAGTCGCTCACACGAGTATTTCAGAAGCATTCTCAACAAGGGCAGAGGTAAGCCAGTGATAAGGTAAGGCGCTACCACATTTGTGGTCAGCGATTGAAATTTCGACTGGATCCCGCTTCAAGTGGTAGGGGCTCTTTGAGCTCTTGAGAAGAGAAATATGTTTTAGTTGCCCATCGGGCAGGCCATACAATACCGCCCCTAATTTTTGCAAAATCGACGGTTTGCGACGGATTAATCCGTCGCAAACCGTCGCATTGCCATAACTTCCGTAGAAGTTATCGAAATGGTCTGAAAATTGGATCAGTCGATAGCCATGCTCATTATGAATCTAACTATATACGAATTTCCTACATTTTCCTACTGAATCCAAATGATTCTCAGGGAAAACTGCGATTGAGTCTCCAGTCACCTAAGGTGTTACCTGCGGATATGGCCATGTCGTAAACCCTCCACTTGGACCATGATCTTGGAAAAGTGTTTCAAAGTCAGAATTACCGACATATTTGGAAACAGCATGATTCCGCGATCATTTTGGTATCACCAATGATAGGGTTTCATATGAAAATTCAGGTGAAAATTTAAGTTTGAAAAGATCACTTCGAAATCATTGTTTCTTTTACAGTCTAGCGTCCGAGAAAAACAGGGTGACTTCGAGCCAATTAGGAGGCAAAGGTAATCAACTACGATACTCGCCGTAACTCTTCGAAAAAGCAAAAAAACGCTAGTCCGCGTTTTTTCGGTGTTTTTTTCTGCTATAACTCTATTTCTGTAAATTTTTCCCATTAGAAACTTACACTGTTGGACTCAGCTCGTCGAGTTCTGTAAGATAATGTCCTAAAAAACTAGAAACGTTCAATATTCAACTCCGCTTTCCATCGGAGTACCTGAGGACACTCGTTAGCGAGCGAGTCTCGCTATAATTGTAACCAGAGGGTAATCGTTGAAATTAAATCATTCAGGAATCAAATAACGTACTGTATCGCGTAAGAATTGATTGAAAATCAGATAGTTGGGTTCACCAAATACACGCTGGCCTGATGCATGGAGCCCTGTTATCCCAACCGTTCGCGCAATTCAAGAATAAAATCAAAAGAAGGGTTTTTCAGCTACTTGAAATGAGCCGGACGTAATTGCCCCCGAGTATCGCCACGATGTGCTCACTTTCAAGTAGGCTGATAAAACGCCTCGTCTTTTTGATTTTATCTGTCTATTGCGCGAACGGTTGGGATAACAGGGCTCCATGCATCAGGCCAGCTGTATTCGTGTGGTCCCAACTGAACCAGTGCTCCAGATTTTTCAGACTGAAAAGGCTATATCGTCCCAAAATAACATTGAGCGAAACCCATCAGTTTTCAGGAAAATTAGCACCTTAATGATCAGCGTCATTTGGTGACACCCAACTATCTGATTTTCAATCAATTCTTAC
>MU912704.1:4346-41291 GCA_036418165.1 Cooperia oncophora
CTTTTCGTGAATGTCTTCGTTTAACTTCGATGCTACTTACTAAATTCATGCAAAATGAAATCTAGCTTCCTCGAAACATACTCACCCTTGCTTATTGAAGCTGAACGAAGAATAATTTTAGCTTTTCGAAGCTGAAAACGGTAGCAATCAGGTTAATTGGCGTATCAGCCATTATCGATCGCGGCGGCGTCGGACCGCTTGCCAACGTGGACGAAGGACCGCCCCACCGTCCGAAGAGAACTCGAGTGTATATCCTTCGTATTACTCGTTTTCTACCACTTTTTGTCGCATACGCGTTGCAACAAAAAAGGCTGAGAACGGCTTCAACAGTGTGCGCACTCCTGGCTGACACGCCCCACCGGTCCGCAATGATGAGAACTGTACGAGGTTTGCGCTTAACGCTGTGAAAAGAGGATCACCGAAGATGGCAAAGTGCCAAAAGCGCCGCACAGGTGTTGTAGAGATAAAGGCTGCTCGCGAGCCGATGCCTCGTCCACCTACCGTATCAGCGTGCCTAGCGAGCCTTGTGGAAATCGCTCTAACTTCCTTATCGCGCCATATTGAGGGATGAAAGTGGTATCATCTTCATAAAGGCGTAGAAGGTTCCAAAAGGCACGAAGTCATTTTGAGGACCACTTGATCGCGGGGAGTGCCTTTAAGACAGGTGCAGCATCGTTGTGCAAAACCCATTGAGTGGGTCCGTACCTACCGCTAAGGAGAGGGGGGGGGTTCGTAACGCAAGGTCGGTGAGCGATAAACAGCGCAAAAGTGACATCGCTCTCGTTTGTGGAGGGGAACTAGAGCTGTAGAGAACTTGGCTGTGTGAAATACTACAAAATATTGAAAAAATAATTAACAATACCGGTAGTTAGCTTAAATTCCTAATTACGAGAAAATTACTAAATAATACAGCTAAAACGGATCCTCTCGTATCGACCTTTCCTATGAAAAAATCCCTCGAATGGACAAGAATGACTAACCATTGAAAATGACACCATTCCATCACCTCTGCTTGGTAGCGCAGTGCACGGCGCACACTTAGGCAAAATTGACCAATAATAATCAAACTATTCTTCCACTCATTTCAATGGGAAAATGTGTTCTGAAGGCACATTGAGGTTTCCGAAAAAGTTTTCTCACAATGGCACAAAAAGAGCTTTCATGTGGCTCAGGATTTAGCCCATCGAAAACCCCATCTGAGATATCTTCTTAACTAGCGGGTGTTCGCTAGAACTGCAATACTTTTTCCTTTTTTTAAATTTTTTTTCGACAAGATAAACCATTCGCTTCCCAAAGATGTTTTCGGTTTTGGTGAAGGCTGCATATGAAAAACCAGTATAGTCACATGAAGCAAAAACTCCGCGTGCGAACTGCAATCAACCCGCCTGAAACCCATCCAAAATCCCCCCCCCCGCCCCCAGAAGAGAAAGAGCAGATTACGGCTAATAGGAATGCGCAACAAGATAGTTATCGCTTCGAGATGCCGCCTTCTATATCCCAAAAGTTCCGAACCTGAAAACTCTAGAATACGCTTCACAGTCTCCACCCAGTAATTAATCGCTCCAGCGCTAATTTGCGCTGCCAACCACAAATTGGACGCTTGCAGATCCTCACGTATCTCATGTTTCTCGTTACAGCGAACAGTTTGAGCTCGGAGAGGGTCGTACTAGGATCCTCCTTTGGGGAGGGGAGTAGGGGACTGCCGCCTTAAAGGCACGGTTCGCGATAAATTAAGGCTAAAACCTCTGGATTGTGCAGGGTGAACAGGTAGGCACCCGCAGAGGCTGTACTGTACAAAAAAGTCGAAAACTAGCAACCAGAAAGCAAAACGCATCGATTTTAGGCCCATTGGCACCCAATAGGCCCATGCCGGCCTGCGTCGAACGTGTCATAGTGAAGATGCCACTGTGCTCTCTCACCGGCCGTTTTCTGGTCCCTCTCCTCTCCAGTCACTGTATCGTCGCCTTTTGCAGACCACAATTGATCTTGATCATCTTATGCTCGTCCGGTGATCACGACAATAGCAATAAAGAGGGTCTTATTGCGGGCGGTTTTCGAGCTTCCCTCTTCTTGAGTAAGTCAACAAGCACACGGCAATTCTTTTTTTGAACTGTATCACCTATGAAGTGTGGTCGCGGGAATTGCCTTTAAAGCTATCAACCACATCTCACTAGCGGCTGTCATGGTAGATGCGCTGAACTGTGTTACCCTCTCGTTCTTGGAATGATAACAGTCGGCGGAACAATCCACAAGCCGGAGTCGCCTCAAAAACTCTCGGTCTGTTGGTCGAGAGAACCTTCAAAGTAGTTTGCTGACCTCGATAACGGGAGGGCGCTCTCTGATCGAATGAGCGTACTTCATAAACTAACGTGAGGAGTGCTTTCAGATTTACTACTCAGGACGAGATGGCAAGGTTAGAGTTTGTCCGTAAAAATACTACATTGTGACATGAGGTGAAGTGTATGGAGAAATTGCCAATTTGAAAACGGACGACATCTCATAAGTACTTTCTGGTTAGATAGTCTTACCAGTTTTGAAAGACTTCAGTACCGACGCTCCGAACGGATTTCGCCTCATTGGAGTGGTCTTAGTAGGTAGCTACTGATGACTTCGAAATGCAGCCCTGAATCAGGTGTGCATGAGGTTTGCTAGGGCTTAAGAAAAATGGGGAAATTGGTTCTTGCGTTTCCAAGATGAAGCGCGGACAGTCAGGAATACGAGTATGTGACGAATTCCCTTCTTCCGCTCTTTTTTAGAGATAAGCGATGCAGGAAACATGATTTAAAGCAGGAGGACGCGGCCGCTCCCAGCGTAGAAAGCGATCCTGCGCAACGGTATCTATGTGGTGGATTGCTTGAATGGTTCTACCCACTTTTATTCACGAAAACGTCAGGAGATCACAGTTCAGTCTGACAGCCGGCAGTCAAATGCTGTTCATGAGTTAAAGGCGGCAACGCTCGCTGATTGACGTGCTGCACGTGACAACCATGAGAAACATCGCTCAGGAGCATGCAGGATAAAATGAACACACTACAACGGGATCACTCAAGAGCTAGCAGTCTTCAGTCTGCTCCTGAACAGTTGAATTTTTCCTTAAGTGTCCACAGCTTTTGGTATAAAAACTTCCCAGTAATTAAAAATGTGAAGGCGTCCACAAGATTCTGCGAATTGAAGGATATGAGGTTTTTCGTATCCGAGGTGTTGGATAGTGCAGGCCCCATCCATTTCGCGGAAAGCAAATGTATTTTTGAAGAGTCGAAGTTCGGAGAGTTCACATATGTACTTTTGTTAAACGAATCTTATTATATTCCGAAAAGTCCTAGCTATCAACCATTTTCGTGCTCACTTCAACCCCTCGTGGATTAACTCCTAGAAAAGAAGGGAGAATTCACACATGGATCAACTCCTAGTGTAGGAAAAATTCACATTCTGCAAACAATGCCAGACCAGATCAAACTTTTCGGAAGATACGAGTTCAGGACTAGATGAATCTGTCCCATCCTGGGTAGCCTTTAGACCCTGCTCTGACGAACTACCAATCGTTTCTAGCTCCAAATAATCACCTGTGGGATAAGTGCTTCGATGACGTAACACGCAAGCGGTAGCGAGCAGTAAATGCCTATGATGCATAAATGGTTTGACATTGCTACTTATCGCAACTCTACCACGATCACGCTATTAAATGCAATTATCGCTTATCATTCTACATATCCTTCTCCGTACCAACCGTATTAGAGGACCAGTCAGAAAGTCAAGCGTTGTCTGGTCACCGTTCTTTAGAAAGAAGAGGAAGCTGTCATACATAATATTGACTTGCTCACTGTCACCTTTCCATCTTTGGCAAAACACAATCTCTAAAGCGATCCCGATTCTTGCAGTGTACCCCCAGTGGAACAAAAAACCTTTGCGAACTACGCGGAACAGGAATCCTTTTAGGCATGGGGCCGGGCCTGGACGGAGTGCGCGGTGTGGCATGTGGGGATCGGTGGGGCGCAATTTGCGTCCGACTTTCGAAATAGGATAATTTTCGAATTCGAATAGGAAATAGGAAACTGCGGAAACAGCTACGCCCCTGAATCGACGGTTGTCGGAGAGGAGAGCTCCCGTTTAATCCATCACTTGCGTGGTGAGAAAATTCGGGCAATCGATGTCTCGATAAAGGTGGTTCGCACTT
The DNA here is from genome assembly GCA_036418165.1 of Cooperia oncophora. Lineage (NCBI taxonomy): Eukaryota > Metazoa > Nematoda > Chromadorea > Rhabditida > Trichostrongylidae > Cooperia > Cooperia oncophora. Next base: position 8,521 of record MU912704.1, read on the forward strand.
GTATTTATCAGGGTTTTTTGTCAGAGTGGAGTGGGAGAAAGAGGAGCTCTTCTCAGTATTCATGCTGTTCTGTTATATTTTCTCCTGCTACGCGCGATGCGGATGCTCTAAGCAACAAGCGGGAGAAACAGACTTTCGTACGTGATACTCATTTCCCGTGTTTTTTCTTCAATCCTCCTTCACTGCCTTACTTTAGTTTCTTGCTTGCTCTTATGCCATATTGTTATGCTTTTTAAGAATTTGCGCTTCTGCAGCTATAACCAGCTATAGACCAACTCTGGTAAGTGCCAGAAGGGCGCGCACAAGCCGACGACGCGCCGCCGCGTGTGCGTTAAAAGGGACGGAAGCAGCTTCGGGACCGGACGCCTCGTCCCTCTACCGGTCTTAGCGGGCCTTTGTGTAAATCGTATAACTTCCGTTATCACCTTCCTTATTTGAGGGATGAAAGTGGTGATATCTCATGAAGGCGTAGAAGTTTTCAAAAGCATAGAAGCTCATTTTTTTGATGGACAGCTTGATCATGCGCGGGGGAGTGTCTTTAGCTTACAAGTTTAGAAGTAAAGTATGAAGTAAAAGCCCCATCTCCACATCAATGTTGCACTGGCAAGAAGAACGTCATTTCAGCTAGTATCGCTATAATATATAATCGCTAGTATTGTCTGTTGGCGTATGTATCTTTATGTTGAACGCAAATTCATAACTTTCTATTGGGTTTAGGACTTAGATGGATAAATTGTTGGAGGCATACAGGAAGAGCGTGGAACATTCATTTCAGTAGGAGGACAGAAAAGGATAACAGCTGACATGATCCGACAAAGAGCGTTAGAAAGAGAGGGCCACGAAATTTATAGCACCGGTCAGGTGACAGGCTACCAGCAATGGAGCGACGTTCGTGGATATGCTATAGGTAATGAGCCAGGAATACTGGTGGCTGACAGAAAGTGACAGGTACTGATAGGATCCCATAAGGGGAATCAGAACCTTAACGTCGCCTGATCCATAGCGGACGTCACAGTTACAAAAGGGTGTTGGTTCCAACAGGTGATAAAGGGGATGAGAAGGGGACATTACTGACGGGTGACAGAGTGGGATAGCAACTAATAGGGGCTGATGAAAGGCACTGTCGCCGTCATTCTTCCTCGAAGTTGGACGTTGTTCACACTACCAAAGAGTAACTGATATGGACATTGAGACAGGTGACAGGCGATTACATCAGTTGATTACATCAGGTAAGAGGTTACTTTCAATTCATTCCTTACCTCTATACTCCCAGCTATTGGGTATCGCAGGCTAGGTGTATAGTGAACTTCCTTTATTGTTGAGCGGGGAGAGGGGAGGGGGGGCATATAATGCGCTTGAGAAGAAAGAAATCAGATACTTCCATGTCCAAAAAAAGTGAAATTACGCTCCCTGTTGTGTTCTGGACAAAATGATGTTTTACGAGAGGCATAATGCTTTAAAATTGTAAGCGGCGATCCTGCTACCAAGCCTTCTTGGACCTTGAGAAGGCATTCGACCGCCTGCCTCGGCCTGTACTCTGGAGAGCGCTCAGAGAACGTAACGTTCCGGAGCACCTGGTCTCCATAGTGAAGGACATGTACGATGGGGCTAAAGCAGCTGTACGCACCCCTCACGGCTTGACAAAGGAGGTAAACATTACGGTTGGGGTACACCAAGGATCAGCCCTCAGCCCGTTCCTCTTCCTCCTGACTCTGGATGTCATGGCAAAAGAACTCATGGTCTGACAACATCACCTTGTTAGCGGACCGGAGGGAAGAACTCCAGGCCAAGGTGCAGCGGTGGCAGGATGTGCTCGCTGAGAATGGACTCCGGCTGAACGTAAAGAAGACCAAGTTCCTGAGCTCCGAAGAGTGCACCGAACCTCATCGTAGACCGCCATCGAAAGGGTCGAGGATTTCCAGTACCTAGGGGAGCGACCTAGCAGCTGATGGCAGCGTGGACCAGGCGGTGAAGGCCCGAATCAACGCAGCCTGGATGAAATGGAGGGAGTCCACTGGCATCCTGTGCGACCGGCGGTGCTCGAGAACGCTCAAGGGCAAGGTGTACCGGGCGGTGGTAAGGCAGTGGCAGTGAGTGTTGGCCTGTCTGCAAGAACCATGAAAGGCAGCTCCACTCAGCTGAAATGAGGATGCTGAGATGGGCCTGCGGCTGGACACGACTCGACAGAGTCAGAAACGAGGACGTCACACAGACGGCCCGATCCAGCTGAAAACACGAGAGCAGCGACTGCGATGGTATGGGAACATACTGAGGAGGCCTGAAGACCACCCAATAAGGAAGGCATTGGAATTCGAGGTAGAGGGCAAGCGACCACGAGGAGCCCAAAGAAAAGATGGAGGGACGTCATCAAGAAGGACCTCACTGAAGTGAAAGCCACAGCAGAAGATGCAGTGGATCGGAACAAGTGGCGACGTCTAACAAGAACAGCGGACCCTGCGACGGCGCGGGACTAACGCTAGGCAGAAGAAGAAGAAGATAATGCTCTATAATTATGGGACTGCTAGAGGCATCAAGGCCAACGGTACAGTTGGTTGATAAGCTATCGGGGGTGAGTTCGGGGACCCCCTCGCTTGATGCGACAATGAGCACAGGCCGGTATTAGTTCTGTTGTGGCCTAATAGCCGCTATAGATAGTCACTCTCTCTATTCTTTACTTTAAATGTTTCACGATTATCAATAAATTCATATTGTAATCAATCGTGCAGTAGTGTGCGCCAGCCAAACTGCTACAATACATAACAGATATGCTTGCTGTTTTTCGTTATAAAAGTTTAGTCGGACTCAGCAATTGTCAGAAAAGTAAGCCCCAATCTAAACATTCTTTAAATGCCCACAGTGCTGCAATCACATATGTAGGACAGTGCCTTTGGACTCTTGGACAGCGTCCCCTTCTGATTGATGGACTTCCTTACTTTAAGTTGCTAAAAATGAGCAGACCAACGATTTCGCCTACACGATCAGTGTTAAAGAAAGCTCTAGTCTTTGAACGCGCATGTAGCTTCCGCTCACCTCAGCGAATTCGGGATTACTTTCAAGTTTCTCATTCAAATGTCTTAGTTCTTCTTCAAGAGCATCACGACGTTGTGAGAGACCAGGCAAATTCCGTTCCAACTCGTTACGATTTTCATCAAGTTCCTACAAAGATCCATTATTGTGAACGAGATCTTTAAAGCTGGGGAGGTTATCTAAGACAAGCAAGACTGTAAATCGTGTCGAATAAAGATCGGTTTTAGCTGTCACACATTCAAATCTTTGTCTTATGAGCTTTGCAAAAATCTTATGACTAGAGCTAAAAAGTCTGAAAAGGAAAGGATGGCTCCTCTGCTGAGACTTTCCTCATTTCAGTGCAGTGATCGCAAATAGACATTTTTTTTCGGCCCCGGCGCCATCAGCCCTCTGATCAAATCAACGAATACTTGTATACGAGGGTTACTTCACGTCGTAATCGCGAATGTGGCATTTATTCTTGGGGCCGGCGCAGTGAGGGCACTCTGATCACCTCACTCTGCTACGACTGAGCCTGGCGGAAGGAAGCACTTCCTTTCTCGGGCTCAGCCTAGGCAGAGAGCATGCCGCTGGCGTCGAAAAATGAATGTTACATACGTGATCAGACAATAAATCAGTCCCGAAAAAGGTAATAGCTGCCCTACCCTCATGTTGTTTTCAACGTCAGCAGCGAGCTGGTCAAGGTCGCCGTACACGTTGCGCTGCTCTTCCAAGTCCTGCATTTTCTTGTCAAATGACTGCATCTCAGCGTTAAGTCGCAATTCTTGCTCATCCATCGCGATAATCTGTTCTTTCAGCCGAACATACACTAAAAGAAAACTATCAACATTCCTCGGTAAGCTTAATTCGAATTAGCTCTTAAATAGTACTGGCAAGATTGATGCCCATGACCGTTGTAGAAACGTGACTCCGGAGGTCGCTCTCGCCTAATGATAAGAAACGAACTGTATGCTACGCTTTTTGCGATGTGCGAGAAGAACGAGTCAGCAGCACAATTTCACCGCTTGAGCGCGAGCGGGACTGAAGGATACCAATACGTGGGAACGTCCGGGTTTGCCTGCGCTATCCTGAATAAATTCCGCTTGCGCCATGCTCGCTTGCGCAGCGAAATCCCGCAGCAAGCACATATGTAGAAGAACAAGTCAGTAGCGAATGAAAGCGTACCAGGCACGGCCAGCCACAATCACAGTCACACGTGCCAGCGGCGTCCCAAACATTATCCCAGGTTCCACTAGTCTGCAGCCCAGCTCCCGAGCAAATTGAGCCGAGGAAGTGACAAGCTGCGGCTGCTGCATACCCATTCACCTTGCACATGTCAAGACTAACACCCAATTAAGTAGGGGTGCAGGTTGTCTTCGAGCCAAGCTGGTCTCTCTACAGGAGGAGGGATGGAAAAAAGACACTTTGTTTCTATTGTCTCCTCGGATTTTGGAGGACATATGTAAGTTACACTTTAGGTGAATTGTGATTGGGCTTTGCCCACACATGTAAGTTCCCACAAAAATTGGTACACCTTTCTACGATGACTCCGCCAACAGCAGTTTTGGACGAAACGAAGAAGCATTTCGACAGTCAGCGGCTCCTTCTCATCGGATCCCTAGAGAAGAAAATATTCAGGCTTCCCGATCGAGGACTTGCTATCCATTATACCATCAAAGTCGCGCTGTTGGCTAAGCGGAACGACGATATCCTGCGACGTAGCGACGTTGTCGGAAAGCTGCTCGAGCTTGAGCTCCTTCGCATGTTCAGGATGCGGGTCTTTAGGTAGCTTTGCCTAAGAGGTGGACTCATACAAGAAGTTTCGCTGCTCTTTGAAGTTGACTTGATTCCATCGATGCCGTCTTCAGAAATCAGCGCTAAGGTTGGAGATCACTTGTTTTATTTTCGGGTGTAGTTGGAGAGTGATGGGCAAGGGTCTGCTCCGCTTATTTAGTGAACTCCTGGGTATCTTCCGTCCCCTGGGTACTAGATCCACGTCTTCTGCCTCGGCTGCGAAAACTTTACTAATATGGGACTCGGAGAAGTGTCCTTTTTCGGCCTCACCCTGTATACGCCGCGGGATCTCCGTGCTGCGCAACCACGTTCGCAACCGACGATGAGCCCTGATTACCACAATATGCAGCCGGTTTGGTTTAGGGGGAATTCCCGCTCTTCCTAGTTGTGAGGCGGCAGACTATAGGAGGGAATTGAGTGTGGTGATAGCCCCACATCCAATACTTTTATGGTCTGAAGAGAGCACGTGCTCAGTTTCAGATGAATAAGCGGTTGGAATGTAGCAGAAACGCAACAACCGGCCAGAACGGCGTCGCGCTGCTTACGCCTAAGTACTTAACATTTGATATTGAAGCGATTGCATGAAACTCTAGGGAGGAATTCAAGTTTAGGAGCTTTCCCAGTTGGCAAGACCAGCGTCTTCTGGGGCCGTATGCTATACCAGGGCACATCGTTGTTGGGGAATCCCCAATAGGGGGGGGTCGTATTTGGTCGCCAGGAGGGGGGGGTCGTATTTGGGCTGAGAAAATTTTTTTGATAGTTGATTTTTCTCGCTTCATGGACGTTGTAAAGGGAGGGGGGGTCGTATTTGATCATTTTTGGGAGGGGGTCGTATTTACGTTTTGGCGTTGTGGGAGTGGCGGTTGACTTTTGGTGATTTTCCTGTTTCACGTACTATATGCCCCCCCCCCGCTCGACAGCAAAATTTTTGGTAAAAAGTACTATATGCCCCCCCCCCTCCGCTCGACGGCTCGATTCGATGAGGAAGGACAGAGGGCTGGGGGGTCGTACCAACTCCCAAAAAAAGGGGGTCATACGGGCTTGACCGAAATCCCCAACTAATGCTGTGTCCTGTACTATAATTCCACTCGAAGGGGAGATTGCCCAGTAAATCTCCGCTCTCTACCGTCATCTCTATCGATGCCCCTCGCCTCTCTGCTTCTGCCCCTCAGCATCTATGCCGTCTCACAGGAGAAGGAGCGCTGGCATCAGCTGCTCTGGGACAGTCTTGCGGAACTTTTGTCTGGAGCACCCCGCCCGCAATGTTTGTGCCCAAAATCCTCACCGGCGACCCTCTGCTGACCTTAATCCTTTTTTTTCCGGTGTCTGGAGTGCTCTGAAACTATTTTACAGATTTTTCGTCTGACTCCGCCCACCTCGGAGCAGGCCCCGCCCACAATGTTTGTGCCCCACAATCCTCAATCGGCCCAGCTCTCGCTGACCTTGATCCTCTTTTTTCCGGTTTCTGGAGTGTTCTGGAACCGAGCTACAAACTTTTAAAATGAGTATCCTGCGATTTAGGGCAAGCTCCGCCCACTGTGGGCGGGTCTCAACACACTTTGAGCGTGCCCAACACTCGCCAGATATTTACATTCTGCACTGAGCTTTTTGCGACTTCTAAACACTCTCGCGAACCGGGTTACTGAGTTTTATGAGAAGCACCGCCCACCTTGAGTACGCCCCGCCCATTTTGGGGGTGTCGAAGCCCCACAGGTAGTCTGGCAACTCCTTGCTAACCTTATTAATCTTCTTCCCCATCTTCTGCTCCGGAAGCGAATTATGAACATTTCTCTGCGGAACCCCAAAATTTCAGCGAGTGCCCCGCCCACTGTGGGGCTTCGCGTTGGTCAAGTGTGCCTTTTCATTGTCCCACTACAAATCCCCACCTTGACTATGGGGTTATACTCTGCGCTGCACTATATTCGCACATAGCATGCGCCAAAAGAGTATAGACGCAGAGCGGTGAGAGCCAGAGAGACGAGGGCATCAGTGCAGATAACGGCAGAGAATGAGATTCACGAGGGGATATCTCTGCTCGAGGGGGAGTATAGCATACGACCCCTGGGGAGCGTTTTTGAGGGCCATGTCGTAAAGTGAGAGTGAAGTTACTCGACCTTTTTTTGGCCTGGAGACAAACCCTCTCTGCACTATTTGTGCCTGGAACTATAGACCCATACATCACGAAAGTGTAACTGGTAGAACACTAACAGTCTTGAAGTTCCTTTGCAGACGCTTTTCCATGAAGCAGACCGTCTGTGTCCATAGCGGTCACGTTTAGTTCCGTTTCGTGGATCTGAATAAATCACTGGAAATTACGATTCTCTCAGTTCTACTCACATGCTCTTTGAAATGTCTACAGAATAAACAGAGAGCTGAAATCTGTCCTGCCGGAAATTGCACGATTAATTCAATGAAGCCTCCCTTCATCGGCCCTATGTATAACATCAGAATTAATACCACCATGGGAGGATGAAGCTAGCGAGGTTAAGAAATGGCATTTCCAATGCTAGTTTGTCATTCGATTGCTCAATTATCCTCGTTTGCTACGACCTCCTTCCCCTATCCTGCCTACCATCTTCCTACCACTTTCCTCTCAGTTCCCCAAGAACATTTCCGCCTTTACCCCAAAAAACTGCCAGGGATAACAGTTGTGAGAAAATTTCCTCTCTAGGCTTGGGAAAAATCCTCCAAGATATATCCAACCCGCCCCTCCCCTTCGGCAACCAAGTACGACCCCTCGATGGGTCGCAAGATGCTACCTAGTCTGCAAGGCTTATGGTTAATATGGGTGTTCCTCCAATAGAACAAACAGCATCACAGTTACAGTCACAATTTAGCTCAGTTCTCAGTTTTAATTAGGGGTCGAAATGCTTATTCCGTATATCTGTGGCGATATAAAGGGCACTGTTCAGTAAGCAGTGAAGAACATAGGGCTAAGCTGTGAGCGCTGATCAATTGATTGAATCCACTATCAAAATCAGAAGAAGCAGGGAAACAAACAGATGCGACGGATCAGGCAAGATGTGATGCATTTGGAAAGAACGAACGAAAGCCTTACCTGTCCAATATTAGCTGATATTTTCTGCAGGATCTGCACAATTTCATCACTGTATTTCTCCAGTTCGGTCAGAAGACTCTGAAAAACATGGACAAATTTTTATAAGGCATCGCGCAGAGTGGTGGAGGACGGCGATTTCAACGATCGCTTTCCATTGGGAAGGGGCAGAACGTACGCTCATACAGGGGTAACCGGCAGACGCAAAATCGCAAAATCACCTGCTTCTGCTCCTCGAATACGCTCAGAAACTCGTCGTATTCACGTTCCTTCACCATCAAGTCACGATACTTCTCGTTGTTCTTGGCTGAAAAAACTGCACTTCGAATGACAAATATCTCTCCCAGGGTGTTCTGCTTACCGTCACGTTTGATAACAACCGGACAGTGCAAGGTGACCGTGCACTAACAAGAGTGTGGGTCCAGACAAGCCAAAACTTGTCGCAATTAGTGCTAAATTTTTTGGAAAGCGCAAAAGCGGACACTATGCTTCAGTCTTTAGCATCAGTTCCTACCTCAGGAAACGGAACACCAGTTACGTCAACAACAGCTTTTGAGAGCACGTTTATCTGAAGACGAACAATGAACCCTTCTCCGGAGAAGCGCGAGGTGACTTGGTTTGCTGTAGCGTCTCATTTTCTTCGCTCAGAAGGTGCACGGTAATGGGACTGGAAGAAAGTGATACCGTCTCCAAACTCTACTCGCGCTATCCTCAATGTGCAGCACTTGGGTCTATACGAGGATCTCGCAGTGGAACACACAGCGGTAGAGCGCAACCAGAAGTAAGAGAACGCAGACAAGTCAGGGCACGTCGTTGGCTGGGGATTTTAGTCGAGTCCGTGCGACCCCCTTTTTTTGGGGGGTGGGGTTGGTGCGACCCCTCCGGCCCTCTGTCCTCCTCATCGAATCGAGCCGTCGAGCGGGGGGGGGGTAGCACATGTGAAACAGGAAAAGTCGCGAGACTAATACGGCTCCCTCCACCAATTTTCATTTTCCCCAACATCCTGCCACTTTTTTCCAAATTTCCCCGAATACATATTTCCCTACTTTTCCCCAAAAACGTTGTTGTCGCGCGTGGGAGGGGGGCGGTGGGGGGGGGTACGTATAGTACGCATGAAACAGGAAAATCACCAAAAGTCAACCACCACTCCTACAACGCCAAAACGTAAATACGACCCCCCTCCCAACAATGACCAAGTACGACCCCCCCCCCCTTTACAACGTCCGTGAAGCGAGAAAAATCAACTATCAAAATAAATTTTTCCCAGCCCAAATACGACCCCCCCTCTCCTGGCGGCCAAATACGACCCCCCTATTGGAGATCCCAACAACGATGTGCCCTGAGACAAGTACGCGTTTAGCTGTGGTTAGGCACCTTTCTGGCCACTGGCAGACGGTAAGAGTACGAAGACGGCACTCGAGTATTGATAACCTAAAGCCCGTTCCCGTGCAATTCTGAACGGGGAAGTTGGCACGCACGATCCAATCCACATCAACTTTGCGAAAACTGGGGACCACGAAAGTCAGTGTGCAGTTTTCCTTTCTGATGTCTATTTGTCCCCTTTTACAGCATTTACTGGTGCTACCTGTTTGGGTTTCTAATGCAGACAGTATAGTCAGAAAACTACGACGCCGTCTTTAAGACGAGGGGAGCGCTTTACCTCATCGCTCTGGGCGCACTTATAAAAGAGCAGTATCAGGAAGAAGACCAAAAATTGAGCACACACTAACATTGATGATTGGTAGATACTAATGATGTACCAACAGTGATCACCCTGCTGAGGTGTCCTAGTTATGATAAGCGGTCCCAAACCCAAACCTCGGAAATCCGGGAGAGTGCGGTAACCGTGATCGCGTAACGCCCGAAGTCAAGACTTTTCCTATAGCCTGGCGACCTTGCATAAGACTGAGATTTCTTTCAGAATGTGGCAGGATTTTGCGCCCGAACTGATGACAAATTTTGCTCCAAAAATATTCTTCATAGCATCTTCTATTACTATCGTATTTTAAAGGCTTAAGCAAAATCTGGAGAAGCTCACAGTGCCAATATGGGAACACAAAAAATTAGGCAATCTTCGTGCTCACCAAGTTTGTTGTCAGCACTTGAATCAAACTCGCGAATCTCTTCATGGGCATTGTTTATGAGCTCGTTCGTCTTTTCAATCCTTAACGAGACAAATTACATGCATCGTACTGTACTAAGAGATGAGTGGGGATAGCAGAGCTGTGCTTTTGGCGGGATATTCTCACTTCAGGAAAATTGCCTTTGTCCAGCGCAAGTCAGGATGACAGCTGTCTCAAACAGAAAAATTCCACGAAGAACGTGCCTCACGGCATGTTAAAATGAAGTGCGCAGCGCAGCCCTCCCCATCTTTGGGATATGAAGCGTATAAGTGCTCGAATTGCCATCCACTAGATTCCGACTCCTCAATACTTCTCGAAAGCAACTCTTTTTCAGTTAGCGTATAGGTTAGTACGAGAAGTTTTCGGCAAATTTCTGACTCCCGGGCGTGAGTACCAGAAGGCTGCGTTTATACTTTGCGGCAGCGTAGCGTAGCGCTTCCAGCGTACGCCAGCGGCAGTGCCGGGAGAGGATGCATATCGATCTAGCGTTCCCAGCGTCACCAGCGTAACGCTAGCGTACGCCAGCGTTTTGCTGGCGTTTGCAGCGGCAGGGGAGTAGAGACTATGTGGCCGTAAGAGACGCGCAATCGATGTGTATTGTAGAGACTATGTGGCCGTCAGAGACGCGCAATCGATGTGTATTGTAGAGACTATGTGGCCGTCAGAGACGCGCAATCGATGTGTATTGTAGAGACTGAGGGCGAGTGAGAGACGCGCAATCGATGTGTTTTGTACCCTCCAGCTCTCCCATAGTCTCTACTCCCCTGCCGCTGCAAACGCTAGCAAAACGCTGGTGAAACGCTGGAGAAACGCTGGCGTACGCTAGCGTTACGCTGGTGACGCTGGGAACGCTAGATCGATATGCATCCTCTCCCCGGCACTGCCGCTGGCGTACGCTGGAAGCGCTACGCTGCCGCAAAGTATAAACGCAGCCGAGCTGGTATGGGAAGCCAACACCTAACGTTTTGTTGAATGTAATCTAACGCAGTCTACTGGCTGTAGAATTCATCACGAAACATTAAAAGTGGAAAATACATGAGTAAGCAAAACTTTTCTGTCAATATGATAACTGCCATAATCTGTGCAAACGTCAGGGCGTGCCAAGGTGGGAAGTGGCATAGAGCGCAGTCAGGGCGCCCTTTTCCACCAACTGTTGCGGCTCAGGATGGATCGATTAGTGCATCCAAATCCCGCAACAACGCGCAGAAGACCGCCGTGGCGGCACTTCAATCCACGCTCCCTCACAAGCTCTTTTGTTCCCAGGTGTGAAGGCAGCAGCTCTTTCGCTATCAACTTACTGTTTCTCAATTGTCGCGATGTCCTCGTTGTTCTTTTTAATCTCCTCAATGAGTTTTTGCTTCTTCTGTTCGGGTGTTTCCGTCGCCTCTTTCTCAGCTATTAGAGCTTCCTCCTTGGCTTTTAAGTCAATCAGCAGCTGCTTGACTTCCACTGTAATTTCTTTTTTTGGTTCAGTCTCGCTTTATCAGCCGATTTGCAACCTACTGGCTTTCTTCTTCACTGGTGAATTCATTAACTCGAGTTCGAGCTGTTCTTTCTTTTCGTCCAGTCGCGCCAGCTCCTCCTGTGCTTCCTCTACTTGTGCTGTCAACGACTCGCTTTCTGCCTTCAGCTCTTCGAAAGTTTCTCGCAGGTTTGGATCCTGAGTTGAAGCATTATTGAAAAGAAAAAGAATTCAGATCTAGAGTCATGGACTAATTGTAAGGACGGTTCGAGACGTGAATCGTGATTTATCTCTGATGACGAGAGCGTTAAAAGTGAATCGTGATTTATCTCTTATGACGAGAGCGTTAAAAAGAAAGAAAGAAAAAGTCTACTATTATCGTTACTCTAATCCCGTACCTCTCGACACAGCCCTAACTGGCTGAGACGACAACACATCTAGATCCGTTTGCAAGCTTTTAATTACATGCCCAAAATCAAACGCAAAGCGCAAACGAACCCGCATTTGATATCGTCGCGGTCAGTCGGGGCGGAGTCGAGAGGCACGGGACGAGACCACCGGTTGCGTTTTCGTTTTATTCCTAAATCGCTCATCAACCGGTCGCTACTGGTGGAAAAGGGGACCAGAGGCCAGGCATCCTCTACTCCTGACACTGCTCCGACTGATGGCGACGATAACATCTATACTAGCTAATGGGAATTTCCATTACTGTTGCTAATTACTGTTGACTAAACATACCATGCCAGAGAGCATCGCTTGATTTAGACGTTTCTGTTCTTCGATCTCCGCTCCAAGTTCTTCAATCTCATGCTCTCGCGCTTGACGCTCGTGGAAAAGCTCTTGAACCGTGGCTTCGAGCTAAAAGTTGATCACCGTGAAAAAGACAAGTGTACGCCCATAAACAACCTCCGCAAACAACAACAACAACGATGACATTGTAGTTTCAGATTTTCTCTTTGGTGCCGTTTGTCACCAGGTATGGGGAGAACTAGTGGCCCAGGTGTGAGTCAAGTCTCCTAGTCAGGCTCCGTGAGCCCGACTGGCGCCATAGTTGTTTTGGGACCAGAATATTACACTCACTGTAAACAATCACCTTATCGATTAATTATTCACCTATTATTTGAGTTTATATTATTCCGTTATTCTTCATTGAACAGTGGTCGGTAGCCTTTTGAATGTAGCGGATGCGTCTCTAGGTGGTCGGTGAGTTGTTAATAGTAATTGGTGGGAAGTCTCCGGGTACCCTGTTCAATTTATCACATGATAGCGGTAGTGTGCGTTGTGACAGTGGTATTATGCAAATTTCCCTGACTTCCAACTTCTCAAACTTGGGACCAAGGCACCACATTCTCACTTGAAGTCATCGCTGACAACCAACTATACTCTACTTCAGTGCGGGAGAGAGGGCGTGTCAGGCAGTATGAGTACGATAACAACTGGTAGAAAACGTGATAACAACGATACAATGCAGTCTTGACACTTCCTCGCTTCAACATCTGATGGACTGGTTTGGCACCGTGCCCAACGCAGCCGCACTGATCTGCACTGACACGTCCCTTCGTCCGCAACGAACTAGACTGTGCTTTCAGATTACTCAGGCCTCTGTGGAGTCTTTACTGGGATAAGGGTTGTGTTCCGCATGTAGGGATCCATTTTGAGCATCCCGACCAACACATTTTCTTTAGATAACTGTTTGCAATAACTATCTTCTTCCTACCAATTTTCTACAAATTGCAAAATAGCCTCACCAAAGACTATAGTTCTTTTGAGCATGAAGGGCTCAGGGATTAAAGGAAAGTCGAACATGTTCCATCGATTTCCAGAACGCAGAGTTTTATTTTATCATAAGAAAGCCAATTAGGGGGATTGTGGGTAAAGGGCCCAACACCAAACAGGATATGGACCCGAAGCACGGAAAGTAATTCCGCCTATCTCGAAACTTAAAACAACTCACTTCATCAGCTGCTTCCTTAGCTCGCCTAGCTTCGGCTTCGAGATCGCCCACCTCATGATTGCTGTGCATGCGGTCGACGAGCTAAAATTGTACGAGATTCGCAAATTATCGGATGGATCGGAAAAGTGTTCGAAAAAGAAGCGGATTTAGAGCCTCACCAAATTGTAGTTGAGGAGTTTGCGTTGCAGCTCTTTGAGCTCCACTGCACTTTCCTTGGCTCTGCAACAATTTTTGGATAATGGAAAAGTGATGGTCAGCTCTTGCATTCATATCCATTTATCAGAGGAAGATACAGGTGGGAATGTAATCGGGAAAAATTTTCAGCTTCAGAGGCCCGCTTGCGCGACTGCTCTGAGAATTCAGCCCAGCGTTTCGTGATTCAATTATGGTCTTATTCATTTTTCTCTTCCAGATTGGCTTTAGTTCAAATCTAAATTGGCTGTTCCAGGAGCGAGCATAAGGAACAACACTGAGCATCGTCAAAAAAAGCAAATTTACGGAAGTTAAATCGAAGGATGAAAACTACGAAATTTTTAGCCACCCACTCTACTGGCAAGGCTTTTCAACTGAGTGATTCCTTTATTCTGAAAGCACCCATTTCAAGGATACAACTGTCAAAGGATCAAAACGAAGTCGAACATAATTATCGTTCTTGGAACGCTAAACTGCTATCCTAATAGAACCGAAAATTGTTCGTCATTGAGAACATGGCGTTCTCGATAAGATATCCTCTTTGGCATAATTTCACTCGTTACTTCAATTGTGCTTTTGACATCAAAAACCTGCAGTTTTTTAGGCTTCCCACCAATTTATAACAACCGATCATATAATTATTTTATCTACCTTGTTGTTAAACAACTCAGAAAATTTGCATTCTCACAGGAATGCTCACGGACACCAACACCTTACAGGAAAATGCTCAAAAGCGTACGGCCAGCACATCCTTGCCTAAAGCAACGGATACAGCCCAATCGTGACTGCGAAATGGTGTAGGGTACGAACCCCGCCCTCTTCCGAGATAGACGCGCAGTACAGACGCCTTCCACTGGTAAAACGGGGGGTTTTGATGCGACCCTTCCTCCCCCAACACCTACCTACCAATTCCCCACATTTTCCAGTTTTTTCCACCCACCCAACAGTTCCCGTCGAGGCGTGGGGGGGGGGTGGTGCTTCATCGGATTACCATATGAAACAAGTACAATCATGCTAAAAGTCAACAACCGAGAAAAATTTTTCCTCAAGCGGCAAATTTCTCTTAAAGGCACATGTGGGCCCCCCAACGACCAAATACGACCCCCTCCCCAGCGGGAAAGTACGACCCCTATGGTAGTTTCACAACGATGCTGTACCCTGTGCTGAAGTAGTCAAACGCTAGTTTCCTAGCTGCGGGAAAATTTTTCCCGCTGCTGGCTTACCAGGCTCTTCCCATTTCGCGTGAAGTATACGTGACATTTTCGCGTACGTGTAATGAGTTTATAGCAAGGGAACCGTGGTAAGGCACGATCTTTGCGCTTGGGGAAAATTCTTGCAAATTACAACCCCACCCGCCTCACTCAGAAGTTCTCAACCGTCTCCCTGAATTTTAACTGCCAACGTATGCCACTTTCTCCAATTTATCCGGAAATTTTCGGTCACTTCTCTAAACACGGTCACCAAGGCGAAGAGGGGAAGGAGGGATAGCGCACTTGAAAGGAAAACCCGAAGGAAAGTTCAAGCAACCCAAAGAGGTTTACCCAACTTCTCAGTAAAGGCAAATAGACACACCTCGCAGGGGATACATACCTAAAGTACGACGTGCCCTGACAGCAATGGTTATTACAGTGGATGGAAATATGCTTGCCATTAGCAGGGAAGGGAGGGCTCTGTAACGGAAAAAAAACAAGGTAAGTTTAGCTGTGCGAGGCGACAGAGGCTACTTTTGACCTGCTCATTGAGAGCTTGCCTTGCTCAAGTTGGTGTTGTTTACAGAATCGCAGACACTACATTGTGCGAGTCTTCTACAGCGGCTGGAACTGGCAAGTGCAGCTTAGAATGGTGTTATACCAAAATTCAGAGAGTCCTTTCCCCTCAATGTGCATATGCGCCAAAGTAAAAGAGCAAAGAGGTCACAGAAGCAGAAATTGTAAGATCAAATTATTTATAAGAATTATGATCCATGAGAGCTTGCGTAGCTGTGGGGCTGGGTCGCTTTGGTGTGCGTAATCTTTGAGTGTGTCTGGGTGATCCTCGTGCAGCGAGATTGTTTGTTTCCACCCGAAAATTGGTGAAATAGTTTTGAAAAGACGTGAATTTTGAATGAAAATAGTATATCGTACCTCTGCTCGTAAGCGTCGAGCTCCATTCGATCGCGCTGACCTTTTTGATAAACTTCCTGCAATTTAGAGGTTTCCAGGCTGATTTGATTGATTTTCGACCGAAGAAGACCCATGTAATAGGATTTGTCGTGAACTTGGCGCATGCCTTCAAAAGGTTTCACATTGCAGCAATTAATACTTCTGCTATACTTCTGCTACAAAGCGATCTAAACCTATGGTTTCGGTCGAGCGCGGAAAGTCGCGCTCACTAGAATCAGTGATCGCTACGCGAGTTAAGATAAACTCACTTCCCGTGCCAAGCGGCCTTACCGCTCTACCACCACTGAGTCCTTGTTGAGTGACAGGACGATGAGGTGGATTGAGCGCAGTCGGAGGCCGAGCCATACCAGTAAGTGGGCGTTCAGCCATCTGTAGAAAAAAAATTGGAAACTAGAGTAGAGCTTCTTGGCTCTATAGACCAATAAATAGAAGCGAAGTGTCAGAAAATTCTTATCCGTGGTGGTTCAAACAGATCACCAATGGAGCTTTACTAGCCATTCGGGCGACCCCGGTCAACAGTAATCTTTGGAACTATTGATGGAGTCTTTCATCTCAGGCACTTTTCCCTTTGAGCTTACTGGATCTTACAATTAGGGAGAAGGAAGCTTGGGTATTGTTCTGCAACGGATATAGTATATCATATTTTGCTATTAATATGAGATTTCGCTAACATTCATGCGTTTCGAAAGTTGTTGTCCTCGACAAGACGGACTTTTATTACAAGTGCGGCGTACACGACCCATCCCTCCCTAGGAGTTCGGCTTCGTTTTCTATTGCGAAAGCGACTGTACCGACCAAACTCAGCTAAATAGTAGCTCTGTTCAGTCAATTTTGAATAATCCATAATTTTGAATAATCCATTTTCCAAATAGACAAAAACGCTATTATCTACAAAACTACAATGAACACGTGTTCCTGACGTGAGTTAAATGCAGGGCAGCTCGTATACGACAGGCAGCGGGAAAAGTGGGAGACTCAGGATGACTACGTGAGAGGCTCCCACCCGAATCTCACTGTTCATGATAGCTATATCATGTTGTTCGATGCGGCTAGGCCGTATCAAGGGTTTGCGTTCTGCAATTTGGCGCGGCCCAAACCAGTTCTCCACCAGTTGTCCCCGGTCCAACATTTGTTGTAGAACTCACAGGTCCGCGCCAAATCCATGACATGTCTCAGCATCCACAGCGATCAAGAGTGTAAATTTCATTACGCTTTGACAATGTTCCAGCAGGACGTCAGACATTTGCCTCCTGGCCCTAGTTGCAATCCCTTCACCATATTTGTTGGTTACTACTATTACAGAGCAGGTGCAGTAGAATGACATCGCAATCAGTCGGAGGAGGTGTCACGGGGGCGAGATAACCCGCCTGCGGCTGCCTCATGGTAATTTAACTGGTAGTCGATTGAGGAAAAAAACAAAACGCTGCAGGTGGGGTCAATCCATCCATTTTGAAACGACTGGATGGGACGATAGCCTAGCTATTGCGAAAAACTCGGTTTATTTTGTACTCACAGCAGTTCCGATGCGTTGAGGAGTGCCTGCTCTTGAACCTGAAACAGCAAAACAATTTAGCTGGGATGGAATGGCACCAATTATAAAGTCCAGCTTTCCAGAACACTCACCAATACCACTCCGTGACGGTGGCGCTGGCATGACTGGACCTGCTCGCGACAGAGAGATTCGAGATACTGGTCTTGCATCTGATGGGATGGACCCTGAAACTGCTTATGCTCTGATTGTTCGAGTTTTTCCATGTACATTGGAGGCTATGGCATTGTGAGACCTTGGCGAATTCGCCACACACATCAAGAGATTCTAATACGTATCGATTAGGTGTGTCGGCGAAACAAGGGGCGAATCCAGCGCCGTGGTGAAAGGGTGTGATACGCATCGAATTTACTGACCCCGCCCAAATGAGTAGTGGGGAAGCGGACGTCCAAACCACTTGCTCTGCCGACTTCCCGATGGATACGTAATACTTTTCGCGACAGCGCCATATTTGCTCGTGCGGTACTCTTTCTATCGATTCGTAACGAAAGCTCTTCGCTGATGCATTTCCTTTGCCGAATTCCAGGGTCGCAAACTGTGATTAATGCCGGTATCTGAAAGATATGCATCTATGAACGATCCATACCGTTCATAACTGCGTGATCAGCCGGTGGGGCCCTTCGGGCCGCGCTGCTCGCTCGACCGGTGGATGTCTTTGGACGAGCTGACGGCGGACGCGACATGAGTGTGAATCTTCTCGAGATGTTACCGTTTTGTCGCCTTCGAAGCTCTGAACATGGAAAGAAGGATAAGAAAACCAATCCAGGACATATGACTGAGCTTGTTGAGAGAAATGAATGTTTAGTGATTAAAGAAGATTCAGCGACTACTGTAAATGCCAGAAGCTCCTCAACGCGCAGGAAGGAATGATGGAGTAATATGAAAAGCCTCTCGGCAACCATCATTGCTTGAAGATGAGATTCCACAGAGGAAAAGGGGATGTGCAATGAGTCCTTGAACTCTGCAGGACGTTAAGGATTCGGTCTCCTCAAATAGAAGAACGGCGGTGCGCACTGGCGTTGCCATGGCAGCATAAGGAAACAGGCAACGAACATAGGCGTCGTTCAGGCTCGTCAGGAAATGCATTGGCAGAAATTTTAAAATGAAGTCCAAATGTATGCTGTCTTCTTCTTGATAATGCACAATATGTAGTAAATACGTCACGATGTTGACAACTGTTTTAGTCAAAACCGGGCCAGCATGCGGCTGAAATACACTTTCAGCGTTTCGCTGCATTTCTTATTCAGCTTCTCGTCATCACAAGAGGAACCAGGTAACCTGGTTCCAGTAGTAAATCGACCACACTTTTCACAATGGACAATTAATTAGACAGATCGCACTAAACACTGCCGCAAACCCGCTTCGACAACCACGCCTACTTTTCAGCGCGGTTGTGATTTTTTAAAAATGACGTTTCTGGGTGGCGATAGTAGACAACCTTATAACCAATAGTCTTCATGAAATCGAAATGCTTCAAATCACAATGGTGCATGCGAAAGCTGCATGAGATGTCGACCTCCGGACAGGTTTCCTATACGTCAGATGTGAAATGGCCCTACAACACTGAGTTTTTTTATCTTCTCAGCATAAGTCTTGACCAGTGGTGAAGTTTCGCTCACGTGGTGCTACTAGTAGAACTGCCGGTCCTTTAACGGGCTGAGTTACCGCGACGTTCAAAGGCCAGGTGGCAGGCCTTCGTGACGGGCTGGCCTGTAAACACCATGTCACATCACGCATGTTTGGGAAGCGCGGACCCCCTTCCACAGTTTGACCAACGCTGAAGAATAATAAGAAGAAGAAGACATGAACCTGGTAGGATCTTATCAGCCTCGATCGTGTGACCTGTACATCCCGAATGGAAGACGAACTGGGATCTGACCCTCCACCACATGCAGAGAGAGGTGTACATTCCCACCCCTGCCTCCTCACCGATATAGTAGTGATCAGGAATGATCTAGAAGGAATGCTGTTTCAAAAGGTGCTGTGAAGAAGTTCTCGCTAACCAGTGGAAATAGCAGCCCCCGACGTTAGCTGGGTTCATCACATGAAGGAAGAGAGCTCGGTGGCAGAACACGTCTCAACTAATCTATGGCACATGTTGCAAATGTCCTAACGCTGAGACTTTCTCAAGGCTTGGTAGTAAATTGTTACAGTAGAAAAAGCCAAGTAGTGTTTATTTTAGGATAGATTATTCTGCCAACTCACTTTTCACTCTCATTAACAATCAAAGGTAAAGTTCACAGTGAGATATAGGTGATTGCGCACGGACCTCGATAGGAAAAAGGGAGGCAATATCCGCCAAGAGTGCTGACTTGGAAAGGTGAAGCCAGACCCCACGCAGGAATTCGGAACGTCTCACTCTCACGTACATTAGGCACCGTGGTGGAATTGATGTTTAGGCAGGAAAACCGCGATGCAGATGGCTTTACAATTCTCCACGGTGGGATCGGTTTGAGGCCATGATATAAAAGTCGTCAAGCTGGAAAATAGCAGCGGTGTTGGTAGAGTGACGAATAGTGACCGCACTCGCCCCGAGAGCGCGAGGTACGTATTCGAGTCGTGCCAAAGATCAAGACTTCTGCCACCAGCTCAGTATTCTTCTGATACCTTCCCGACTGTGGCGTCGGCGTTAAACAGAAGTTATTTATAACAGAGCAACAGACAGATTTCTTCGCGTTGATGATGTTAATGGGCTGTATACTCGAGTTCTGTATTAGATTCGAAGATTCCTTGGGCGTGTTTTCGGTAAGCGACCTGAGAAGTATGTTTCTAACTCGTGTTTGGAATGGGAATTCCCGTGCTATAACATGGAATATCGGTATGTTCCAGGAAAGTCACTGTATCCACTGTAGGCGATCTGCTATACAAAGTAGCACAATGTGCGTCCCATCAGATCTCCAATGAGCTTCTCTTTTCTAGTACTGGGATGTGATGGTCAAAATATGTTAGGCGTACAACGTCGTAACCCGTTTATCATGTGCCTCATGCTATGTGCTTCGTTTTATGGAAGATATCATAAGTAGAGTATCGTAATCTCAATGGAGCTTTCTATGATGGAGCACATTGAATTTCATCGGAGCCGTACCAGTGAACATCTGAAATTATAAAAATAAAAGTATGTGTTGCATTCTATTACGTATTGTTAGATTGGTGGGGAAGTTGTGGCATCCCATTTGGACTTATGTTGCTGCCCTTAATCTGCAAAAGGGGACCGTTAATGTGAACAATAACACCCAAGGCAATAGTCCATCGATTAGTACCATTCGCTCGTTTCCCAGTCCTTTCCCAATCCCTGACCGTCTGTATCTGCACCTTCATAAATTTATCGGACTATCTTCCACGGCACCGAAACGGGACTCTACACTACTTAAATAATGTGGGCCCTGGTCGTGCATCTGATGTCAGCTTAAGAGAGCTACAGCTTTCGGGAGAATCTGATTCCAGGGCCGATATCCACACAATAGCTTGAGACATTAAGAGAATCGAAGAGGGAACAATTCGCTGTCTGCCCAGTCTGTCTCCAACATTTCTACAAAAGCGCTTTGAGTGCTGTGAGTCATAGTTGGATAGCTCTGCCTCAACACTTCATAGCAGGGACATTGCTCCTTCCGACTAGTTATCCCTTCGCGAAGTAACTTATTGCATGGGGTGAAATGCTCTACTATGCGAGCCCCTGTCAGAACGGTTAACATCGAGCTGAGGTCCTTCTCTGCATTGCGCGAGCTTGCATTGTGAAGCAATAGCATTTATCAGGGAATAAAAGGATCCTCCTGCCGTTGATCCCTTCCTGGAGCGGTATGCATTCTTCGTTCACTCAGGAATCTTATCATCTGCGATGGGCCTTGCACAAAGACCTCGGGGGCCAGCTGATGTGAAAGTCACTTTTTAGTCCTTCCAAAAGAATCCGCAATCCATCTCCGTCCCTGGAGGTAAGTTATCCAGCCTGCCTCTGTTTCGGTCACCCTGACTGCGCTCGTGGTAAGCTTGGCCCTTTCCGCTACCACAAACTCCATCAACGGTCGATGGCGTCCAGAAAGGGACGGTAAGCTGGCAGAGACCCTACACTATCAATGGTACATGAGTTGATCCAGTGAGTTCCTTTGCAACGAAAATGTATTTGGCAAAATGTGACAGAACTTCCCCGCACACCCATACTGAGCAATCGAAAGCGAAGAATCAGCAAATTCTCATCTCTGATGGTTTTTCAAGAAAACCACTAGTGGGGACCATTTTAGTATCCACTCTGCCTCCGATGGAACAGTGATTTCTAGAAATTAAACCATCTTGGTTATCTTCCTCACCTTTTGCTTACCATTCAATCCAATCGAAGCTGTCTCATTAGTCAGGTTCATGCAGCCAAGCACCTCGATGCCAGAATCGTCGACACATACTGCTGGTGCAGCGGTGCCGACATGTACCGGTTCCCACTTCTTTGCCTCTTCTGCTCTCGCGTCTGCCAGAGTCATCCATTTGTACTCGAGACCCATCTGGAATTATACTGTGAAGATGGGCGTTGTCTGCCATACACAGCTGTGCTAGTAGAGGCATTGTGAAAAATACAGCCCTCCTTGTCCTTGCTCAAATGCTAGAAGCTGGCGAGTTACATGTAAGCACGCCGCAGAGGCAAAAGTAGTGTACATGAAAGTGAACAGGAGGAATCTAGTGGAGAGATAAAATCCGGTCGAAAAAAGCCAGTATTATGAGGATCGCGTCGTGAAAGGAAGCGGCGGATGTGCTTGAGAACGAGTTGCCCTCACACTCACATAGTATGGTGGAGACTCCTCCCAATACCTAATAGAGAAGCCCCAGCCTTCCACTGTCGATACCTTCCGACTGGCTTTTCACATTAGTGATACAAATCTGTGGTGAAAAACCCATTCACTTGAGAGAGTGGAAGATGGCTTTGGCGGTATGATAGTTGGCACACTGCGCAGTAGGCGAGAGGGGGGATTCGGGCTCTGCCGGGGTATTTTTTGCCCACAACCCAGAATTCATGCAGTACCCTTCGAAAGCGGCTAAGCGGCCGATATCATAGTAAAGCTGGCCAGTAAGCTATACAAGTTCACACTGAATCACACCGTTCACATCGTTACTGCGATGTGAGATTTCGGACTGTGGAATTTGCCTCAACGGCACTGAAGAAGGGTGTGCTATAGGGGTGGTCTACAAAATTTCCTCTTCGGAGAGAAAATTCGGAAACTGCCAGACCGCGGTGGTTGGAGCACTGGATCGCGAGTTTTGCTGGAAGATGGGGACGATTGTACTGCTTACCCACAACCTGAGCCTCGTTCATAGTGCAGGTGAATTGCCTCACTCCGTGCTCCCTTCAGGCTTCAATTGATGTTCCGTCTAGGTCAGCTGCCTCCCCAA
Organism: Cooperia oncophora; assembly: GCA_036418165.1. Classification (NCBI taxonomy): domain Eukaryota; kingdom Metazoa; phylum Nematoda; class Chromadorea; order Rhabditida; family Trichostrongylidae; genus Cooperia; species Cooperia oncophora. The sequence goes on from MU912704.1 coordinate 31,188, forward strand.
TCTTCACCTCATTTCACCTTATGAACCTTATCCTCCGTCCAGGTTTCGATGAAGCCATCCGTCGCCCCTAATCGTGAGTAGCAGTGTGGGAGGTGATTCTATCTGTGATCGTTCAGAAGTCTATTGAACCATACTTTTCCCTTTCTCTTGACTTCAGTTGGCGTCTTTAGAATGACATTGTCGCAGTCTCCACAGCTGCCAAGATCAGCTCCTGAATCCTGTCTTGCAAGGCCCGATGTCGAGTTTTTACTAGCTGGTCAATTTATCTCCCTCTCGGCTGTCCGACCAAGGCATCCATTTCGGCGTTCTCCGATTTGGCCGTAGTTGACTTGGCAAGTCGATTTTTGTGGATTACAAGATCCTCTGACTTCTTTGTCTTCTGAAATGACCTGTACGCTTCTTTCTTTCGCCATGCTGTGCCTCTTCATTAAAGAGTCATTTTCTGGACCTCCTCACTCCAGAACCAATTGCCCCATTTTTTCTGGCGTTGCAGCTTCCATCATCGATTTCTTCCCTTGCCTCTCACCGTCCTATTCCCAATCAGTGCGAGACGTAGGCAACAGAGGTTTTAACAGTCTCACGACACTTTTCAGGCAGTTTCTTCATCATGGCGTAGCCAAGCTTCATCGGGAGCTGATCTTGGCAGCACCGCTCAGAAAAGAGATTTGTATTAAAACACTCACACAGCTTGGATCAGGTAGCGTCAAAATTTGCAGCGAACCTATTTCCGGCCCACAGTTTTCTTGATTTTTCGCTCCGAAACTGGCCATGAGCTAGAACACATTTCGGTCACCACCCTACTCGACCCTATCAAGAACTCCGAACGAACTCACTTTTCCGTCTTTTCCCGGATAGCAACGACCGAATACTGGCTCACCGTGCTTGTACCACAACGCAACGTACTGATATTTCGGGACGTCGGCTGCCGTCTTCAGTTCACGCTTCATCGCCTTAAAATCCCTTCTCGGTATTGCATTCGTACATTCGACACCTTCTAATCCCCATTATGAAAGTGTTCCCAAGCAAAATCCTACATATCATCGCGGATAGTGGACGGTGTTGCTGAGGCTGCATTCATACTTTGTCCACTAGCGTTTCGAGCGTCTGACAGCTTCTATCAGCGTCTCCCAGCGTTCGCCAGCGTCTACCAGCGTATGGGGGGCTGGGAAGTAAAGGTATTGATCTAGCGTCTACTAGCGTGTGCCAGCGTCCGGGAGAGGAGTGTATGGCGCGGTAGGAGGGTAGCAGACAGGTGTTAGAGTTTGGGGAGATATGAGTGTAGCAGACTGCTGGTAGATAAGGGAAGATAGGAGGATACCAGACTGCTGTTAGACAGTATTGCGCGTAAGGAGCATACCAGTTGTCTGCTACCTTGTTCTCGCGTCACATACAGGCATATGTAGATTCGGTACTGCGTTCGTGCCTCTACAAGAAACTTAGGTACCCATAGGCACACCCTCTTGGTCATCCTCAACTTTATCGGGCATAACTCGGGCAGCAGGCTGGGATGTCAGGCTCGCGGCTCGCGGGGGTCCTGATATGAACGCAGCCTGACAAGGGTCCAAGCTCTGGGATCAGACATTCAGCGCTTGACTTCATCCACCCTTTTTCTTGTGCAGGATGAACATTATGGGACCGACAACAAATTTCTTCCTTTCTTCCTTCTTCGGGCTCCTGAACCAAACCTTCCACCTTGTATATCGAGAACACCATTACTACAACTACTGATCCGATGCCGGTCGAATTTGAGCAGCGCACTTCCCTCTTATGACGTCTGATTTGAAAATCGCTGATTTTCACCACTCGGGCTTCTTTTCAATTTCTCGAGAACTTCTTCTGTGGGTAGGTTCGCCAAATTTCACAGATACATAGCTAAAGGTACTAGCCTCCAAATGGTATAGTAGCCCGCTGCTCTATCCCCTTTGCTTTTCTGCCATTCCTCTATATGTATCGGCACTTTTGGAATGGGGTGACCTAATTTGAACGCAGCCTTAGAATCCGCCGGTCCAGTAATAAGGCGACTTTTTTTATCGTCCTTCACTATTGTTTGCTCACCGGTTCAACATTTTTTGGGAACTCATTCCCCCACTTCGTATCTTCCCATTGATCCTCTTCAACGATCACATTTGGAGGTTGCTTGTAGTTACGGAAGATTCCAAGGCACTCCTGCGTTGCTCCGCCGGCTATTTGTTCAACTTTCTTGTTATAGCCGACCATAGCAATTTCTGTACTCAAATCGAGGTATCCCAGACGTTTCTCCTTGTCGGCACACGTCATCAGAATCGGAGTTGACGAACCGCACTTCACAAGCTCTCGATCAGTAGTGTCGTCGAATCGAGCTTTCAGTGGAAGCCATTCATACCTGTAAATGGAATTGCCATCAAAATAAGCTTGAGGAATGCTAAACTCTCAGCACTACATATTGGTAACCCACCAATAACCAAGTGTTTTGAAGTTGCCCTTGTATGTAAGAATTTGTATACGTCCCTCGAGTTCAGTTTTTGTAGTGAGTTCTGCTTTCTTGTACGGGAACGAGCATTCCACACCGCCGTTGTTATTCCATGCTCGTCCATGAATCGGCTTTCCGTATTTGTACCACAGAGCCACGTACATATTCTGTTGTCCAGGAACACGAATTGGATTGTCCGGGAACGGCGCTCCAATCGGCTGAAATGATGAACGTCTAACAAAGGAAGAAGGATGTGGATTGGAAGGGACATGCGTACCTGAAACGCCCATGTGTCTTCTTTGGCTGGTGGCATTGATACCAGTCTCACTCATTCGACCGCTTTTATATTCACTATCACTCGAAAGTGTTTACAGTGATTGCAAAGAAAGAATATGATAAGCAGTGTATCAGAACAATATCCAATTCAATAAATGTTCGAGATGGAGGTATACTCTAGTTCGCTGCGGATGAAGGGGCGTGTCAGGCAGCATGAGTGTGCCACTGCGCCAAACCCGTTCTCTGCCAGTTGTTGAAGCAGGTATGCGACAACAATTAATAGAAAGCATTTAATAAGATTTGACACAGTCTTGTTACTTGCTCGCTCCAACAACTGACAGAGAACAGGTTCGGCACCGCTTCAAACTTATCCCCCTGACACTCCCCCTCGTCCGCAGCGAGCTACACTATAAGCGACGCAGAGGAGCTAGCTAGCCTCAGCCAACACCGATTAGCATCATGTTTTGGGTTTCGTGATATATTGGAAAGTTTGACGTGCTATTGCTCGTCCTATTACCACACAGAACTTCAAAACCCGGTAAAACTTCGACAAAATGATTATTCAGTGACGTGATCACAACTATGGCACTCGTTCCCGGCCCCCGCGTAAAATTCTGTAACACCACCTCTTTTGACAAAGCCCATGAAAATGGAAAACGAAAATTGTTCGATGTCCTGATGATGACCACTGAATTCGATTTCAGCGGCGACGCCTAGTTGCCCCAAGTGACTTCGCCGTCAAAAAAATGTGGGCCTGATGGGACGCCAAATGGCACTGAGCGAAGCTGTACAGGACACTTGTGAAATCCAGTGAATTCCTGCCACTAAATGGCTCACATGTACTGCTTCGCAGCTTTACAAGAGTATAAGAGTCGCGCGGTAACCAAAGTAAAATCTGTTAATAGGTGGTGGCGACAAATGAGGCTTGAAGGCGAATATTCTGCTGGTGCTAGGGCGCAGGGTAACCCCACAAGCAAAGTTTCAACAAAAAAAACAAATGGATCTTCCCGTCCCACACGGCTTTTTTCAAAATGCATCTCTCGTTAAGGTATTAAGCAGTTTGGGAGATTCTAAGTGACCTCGATATGGTTTCACGAACTCCTTACCTTTGCTTTATAATTCTACAGTTTTGAAGTGATTATGGATGAATTATTTACTGTCGCGCTCAGGGCACATCATCGCTGGGATTCCCCAACAGAGGGGGATTGTATTTAGCCGCCGGGAAGGGGTCGCATTGGTCTGGGTATTGTTTGAAGTGTGTTGGTTTTTCGTTTCACGGACGCTTTAACGGATGGGGATTCGTAACAAGTCCACATTTAGAGGTGGGAAACGTTCATCAAACTGCAGACTTCAAATGTAAATGCATAAGAAAAGGACGACTGAGGAGACCAACTTTTTGTGACAGTTTCACGATCTCTTCACCCAAAACCCCAACTAATGATGTGCCCTAACTACGCTCCTATTTTGTAGGATGAAAAGAAGGCGATCGTTGTCGAATTTTTAGCCAAATAAAATACCAGTCGGATCGCACGGCTCACGCCGTGCTCTCCTCCTTCTCTTGAGCTCGGCTTCGCCGAGCTGGCCTGGCTTCGCCAGGCGGCTCCATAATTTTAACGGAATTTTTTCGGTAGTGGGCTGCTCATAAGGCGCTGTAGTGATCGAATCGTAACAGACAGAGCAAGGCTTAAGATCCCGAACAACTCAGCACGCGCTTCTAGAAGCTTCTCGCCCGTAGAATAAAATCTGTAGATAGATACAATATGCAGTCGGCCAATACAGCGCAATATGAATCGCTCAGTGAAATAGCAGATTTCGTTTCCATTACCTGCACCGGAATGCCTACCGACGAACGCTTTCCTTTCAATTAGCATGCGATCCGCTCGTGAAGTGTTTTCGGTTCTCCTCGAATTTCCCTGAGATTCCTGTTTCAGGCGAACTACATACCCCCCGCTCGTCGACATCGACATTATATAGTAGGATGAGTTCATTTTCTAAGGCTATCAGGGAAGTGATGGCTGAAGGAAAAGTATGCACACTGAGCCTTTGATACTTGGGGGTATACAGGGGGGGCCAAAAAAAAGTCATTCCGGCCGAGTCACATATGAGCGAAGTTTTCGCAGCCCAGACAGAGGAAGTGGATATGAGTACCAGGGCGGAAGATACCCAAGATCTTCCTCTATAAGCAGGAGCCGGCTGCCGCCATTCACCTTCATGTACACCAAAATATGAAGTCATCTCCAGTCGCGGCCTGAGTGGAGAACGCCTTTGGAATTCACGTGGCCTCCAAACAGCTGCGGAACTTCTTGAATGGAATCACCCATGGATAGCTACCTGGAGACCAGTACTCTTGATCTGCAAGACCTCAACATCGAGCAGCTCCGGCAACGTCGCTACGGTCCAGGACATCATCTTCACCCCATTCACCAAGGCGCGGGTTGATGGTGTGGACCGGCCGTACCTGGAATGGGAAGACCGATATTTTCTTTGTAGACCCCGACTGAAGGTGAGCGCTGGCGGTTACATCAAGTAACTCGAGAAGGATATCCTCCCTACATGTGGTCGCCCGTACCTTCTTGGAGACCTTGTGCTGCTACAGGTTTGGGTGCCACCACATGGAATCGAAGGGTTTTGGAAAAACCTACTTCGAATGGAAGGGCGTTTCGTACCTGATGAAGATGTAATATTGAAATATGTCCCCTGACCTGAACCCACTCAATTACCTAGTTCGGGCGGAGCTCAACAGGGTGGTCTACAGTGGCGGAGAAATCAACGATCTCGCTCAACTCCGGTACCCACTCACTTTCGCGCGGCCGAATCTCTCGATGGCGCTCCTCCAGAAGGCTGTGGCGGAGTATCATTATAGTATTTAATGTGCTCTTTAATATGGTAGTAAAAATGTGTCCGATAAAAATTTAATAAAGTGTAACTTATAGCGCCTTGAAAGTCATGGAGGCAAAATGACTTTTTTTTGGCCCCCCCCCCCTGTAGTGATAAGAGAGGTAATGATAATGACCCCTTATCGTTTCTTATCGATTGATAAGATCCTGTCACCCGTCATCAATGTCCCTATCACTGAAACTCTATAATTTGGTAGTGTAAAGGCTCCAGCAATTTGACTGAACAGCATTGGCAACGTTCCTTATCAGCCCCTATCAGCTGTTATCACCTCACGTGCCGTGTCCCCATCTCCAACTCTATATCATTTTCTGAAATTAATGCCTAGCTGATGCTGTGTTCCGCGTTATGAGTATGGTGACCTTACCATTCTAACTCCCCTTATCAAATCCTATCAGCTGCTATCATTCCCTGTCACCCATCAATAATGTTCCTGTCCCACGTCCTATATCATACCTTGGAACCAATGTCCCACTGTTACTGTGTCCCGCACTATGGGCTCGGTCACCCTCCCCTTCTAAGGCCCCTTATCGAATCTTATCAGGTGCTATCACATTCTATCACCCACCAAAAGTGTTCCCGTCCTGCCATGTATATCACTTCTTGGAACTGTCGTCCTATCTTTTCTGCGACGCTCGCTATGAATTTCGTGACAGACAGACAGACACACAGACACACACACACACACACTTACAGACATACTTAGCGGATTATATATAGTAGGATCATTTTCGGTGGCTCATTCACATATTTCCATGATTACTGCAACAACTGCGAGATTGGTAGAGGGATGGATTGCAGACCTGATTTTCTGCGAAATTCTTGAGGTAAGCCTCCGCGTCTTGTGCTATAAATAGAAAAGCACTTCACAAGTGATACCTCTGATTCCATGGCATGTCCGGCTGGTCTCGGCCAGTCTACACCGGGAGTGATCACGGGCGCCGGCAAGGTGACAGCCCGGCCGTAGGTGCCGTACCGACGTCGTGTAGCCATTCTGAACGAGGAGCAATTGACGACATCGTTTCATTAATCATCGTTTTACATCAGTCAAGATCGCAGCTCCGATAGAAAACACAAGACCCAGATCTTTTTTGCAACGCCTGCCGCAGAAGTGATAGACTGCAAGAAGCCACGGCCTGATTTTCTGTGAGTTTTCAATGAGCTATCGGTTTTCAGGCTTAGTGTAATACTTTGAGCAGATTCGTTAGGTGAAAATGCTTGAGAAAAAAGTCTTCTTCATATTCTTTGAATTTGTTTCTCTTCCTTTCTTGTGCTTTCACCCCATCTTTCTTTTTTCCATCCTCTAGTCTCATGAACGAAGGCGAGTCTATCCGAAAACATCCCACGGCTGTCTTGTTCTTTTCACCACTTCCCTCCACTTCTCTTTTTCCCCGCAAGATATCTCACAGGTGTGACAGTGGAAGTGAGAGGAAAAACGGCTATATACAAGACGCTCATCAGTTGCATTTCCAGTCACACCTGGAGATGAGCAAGTGCAAACAGGGTACAGCGTCGTTGTGCGAAACCCATAGGGGGTCGTACTTGGCCGCTGGGGAGGGGGGGGGTCGTAAATCTCAAGGCAGAGCCGGGCAATGCTTTGACATTTCAGTTGATAGTGGGAGTGGAGCTATGGAAGTCAAGATGTTAAAATGAAAATTATTATGAGTGTATTCTTTACAGATTTAACTGCTACGTTTAACAGCCCTCTTTTCATGCGAAATCCCCAAAATGGGTTCGTACTTGGCCGCGGGGGACGTGGGGAGTATCGCAAAAGTAGGCTCGCTAGGAACAGTACAAAAGTGTCATTGCTATTGCTAAGTTTGATGGAACGGACGGAAAGCTGCAGAAGACCCGGATGTAAATAGGACTACAAAATAATAAAAAATTCATTAGCAATATAGCAAGAATAGCAAGAATAAATAAATAAATAAATAAATAAATAAATAAATATCAGTTAATAGCAAACTCGTAAGTACGTAGATGACTAAATAATACGTCTCAAACAGATTCGTGCGTATTGTCCTTTCCAAACCCTAAACAAACATCTGCTTGCATGGATAAAAGCACCTGAAATCAGAATTTACACCTTTCCACCACCATAGGAGCGTAATGCACGGCGCACACTCGGACCAAATCGATCAGTGATAGCCGAGCTCCTCTTTCACTCATTTGAAGGGAAATATGTGTTTTGAAGGCACACTGAAGTTTCCGAAGGTGTATCCTCACAATGGCACAGAAGGAGTCGATTTTTCGGGTGGGTCAGAGGGTAGCGCGTCTTTAAATATCTCCTAAACTAGCGGGTCTTCAGGAAAACTGTAAAGCTTATTGGAAAGAGAAAAGATAGGGCGGTTTCAAGACGATTTTAATCCTGATGAAATTGCTTTAATTGAAATAAGTAATCCTCGTGTTAGGCATAAAAACCCGCTTGCCATTTTCCGATCCGAAAAATTTTCACGAACGGGGAAACATTCAGATTGCAACTGGGTAGAAAACGCAACAGTAGGAACATTCCCGTTGCATGCTGCTAACCCATCAAAAGCCGCGCCCCTTAAAGAGTATTACCCCCCGAAAAGACCCCAGGACGTTGGCAGGCCCAACAACCGCGCTCCAATGACGTTTTTCCAATGAAAGCGGTCGCAACGTTGCGATCGATAATAGCCAAGTATAGAACGATATACTGCCGCCTGGTTATCCATTTTTTTCATTTGGCTCCGCATTTTTTGTATTTTTCATGTTTCGCTTTGTTGTGTCGTGCATGTTTTCATGATTTCCCCGTCACCATTCATTGAATGCACATCTGGGGCCTGACACACTGACCTTGGGGCTATTTTTTCACCAATTTAGCTTATCAATGATCACCATTAGTCGCTGTTTCGATTGTGTTCCTTGTTACAAGTTGCATGTCATACATGGTTGTCGAACGACGAGTTTTATTTTGAATCCTAAGACAAAATTGTAGGTAATGCGAGGCTGTTGTTCAGCCTCATATTGCATGAGGCTGAAACAGCCTATTATTGCCTGATTTTAGAGTCCGCCTTTCGAAAATCCAGATTCCATTTCAGGAAGCCATTTGTGGTGAACATGCATCTGGTTGTCAGTTAGAGCAGGAGGGGGGTCGTAACTGGACCCTCTTCGAGGGGGGGGTCGTACTCACACCGCCATTTCGCACATCCCCATGCTGTACCCTGAGTGCAAAGGAAGCCTAACAATCGCTGGGAATGGGGAACGCGAACGTCGCTTGGAAATGAAAATTGGTGTATTTCAATTACAGACGACTCGTGATTAGTGCAGCAGCTGACTATAATGGCACCTTGCAGTTGATATGGATAGGGGCGGACTGATATCATGTGGATAACTGTCGGTATAGCAACGGCGTCCCTTTGCGTCCATTCCCTTTCATTTCATCTGACAGCTTCATTAACCGCTTTCACAGCAGCACAATGGCTCCAAATGGAAAAATGGTTAGTTCCAAGAAAGTTTTTAGTTTGAAAATTCTGACACAGTTAGCAGCCCAGTCTTAGAGACAAGCAAGTAAGGCGTCAACAATTGTTGATCAAGAATCCACTCTTCTAGAGTGCTGCATTACCTGCATATCGGCTATGCAATGCCTTTACTTGGATCTGTGTTTGTAGGCTGAAGTGTTGAAAATTCTTTTACAATCCAAGTTTGGGTATGGCACTTGAAGAGGCGCGCAGTAACCTGCGCGCATCAGAGTTTGAGGCAATCAAAGACTAAGAGGATGAGAGAGAGCGTGTTAAGCAGTAAGGGAGTTGCAAATGCCGGCGATGAAGTTTTCCCAGGGATTTGTTGAAGTTTTTCAAAAGTTGATAATCTTTTGAAGTCTAAGCTCTCTACACACATCCCGCCTTTCTCCACTGCTCGGTGACATCGCCATGTTTGACTGCAGCTGTGATCTTTACTAACCTCTGAGTTTTACGATTAGAGCTGCACGCTACCGGTGGCTCAGCCGCCCATGAACCACAGCGAGGAATGTAGCGAGGTCTACTCGTTCTGTCCTTGATGCGTCCAGCAGCACTTTCTGTGGGCAGGAACTTATTTGATCCACCTAAGCCCCTTTATCACCGGTTCACTGCTACTTGGCTGAAATGGAGCGCCTGAAATGTGTGTTTTGTAAACCGTCAAAATGTAGGGCTAGACTCGTTCACTCTTTTGCAGTCGCTCATTCGGAGCAGTTTACCATCAGGTCGATGGGAACGTCTTGCAGCACGAACAAAATGCCCTCGAGGAAAATTAGAACAGTTCTCGAATGGGTACCTAGGTTCTGAGTCGCTAGCCTCTGGAGGTAGTCATAGCAGGGAACTCGTGCGTTTTCAAGAAGTGAGCGGCTCACCAAGTTACAATTATTATTTCGCACGTAGAGATAACTCATCCAATGAGCATTTTTTGATCAGCCAAGTGGTGATGAAAAAAGATACCTATTCTCAACGACAGTCACACCTTTAGCAAGCTCATCGACTGCTACC
>MU912705.1:2847-26957 GCA_036418165.1 Cooperia oncophora
CCTATACGACATTGGCAATTATCGCCCAATCTGCCTGCTGTCTGTAGTCTACAAACTCTTCACACGAGTCATCCTGAACAGGATTGGCAGAACACTAGACGAAGGACAGCCATGCGAGCAAGCAGGGTTTCGAAGAGGATTCAGATCGATCACATCCACACGGTAACGAAGCTCATCGAAGTATCGCGAGAGTACAAGATGCCGCTATGTCTCACGTTCATCGACTTGAAGAAAGCCTTCGACTCCGTTGAGACAGAAGCGGTTATCGAAGCCCTGGGCAACCAGGGTATTCCTACTCAGTACATCAGGATTCTTCGTGAGCTCTACAGCAACTTCACGACCAAGATTTCACCATTCTACAAGGAGATCATCATCGATGTGAAGAGAGGGGTCCGACAGGGCGACACCATCTCGCCCAAGCTCTTCAGCGCCTCTCTCGAGAACGTCATGCGTCAACTGGAATGGGAAGACATGGGAGTGAAGATCGACGGTCGGCAACTACACCATCTCCGCTTTGCTGACGACATCGTTTTGATAACACCAAACATCGAGCAAGCGGAACGAATGCTGGCTGAATTCGACTGCGCGTGTGGAAAAATCGGTCTACGGCTGAATCTAACGAAGACGATGTTCATGAGAAACGGATTGGTTTCTGATGCCCCATTCACGCTCAACGACATCTCTGAATGCTCTAGCTATGTGTACCTAGGTCGTGAAATCAATATGATGAATGACTTAGCTCCAGAGCTGAGCAGGAGGAAGCGAGCGGCTTGGGGAGCCTTCAAGAACATCGAGGGAGTAGCGAAGAAGACGAAGAACACCAAGCTCCGTGCCCACCTCTTCGATTCCGCGGTCCTTCCTGCCTTGACGTACGCCTCAGAGACTTGGACTCTACGAAAGCAGGATGAGCATGCGGTCGGCGTTATTCAACGCGCCATCGAAAGGGCGATGCTCGGAGTTTCCCGCTACACGCAAGTGAGAGAGGGAATCCGGAGCTCCGCACTCCGCCGACGATCGAAGATCAGAGACGCCGCCGCATTTGCCAAGGTTTCGAAGATCAGGTGGGCCGGGCACGTCATGCGTTTCGAGGACGACCGCTGGACCAGAGCGATCACCGACTGGATTCCACGGGATGTCAAGCGAACGCCTGGACGACCGCCTATGCGATGGTCAGACTTCTTCGTGAAAGCTCTGAACGAATGGTATGAAGTTCATCGTGTCCCTCGAGCTGAGAGAGTTCATTGGGCAACTCTTGCACGTTGCAGGGACGAATGGAGACGTTACTGGCGCCCGCTCGAGGAACTCGATGATCAACGGGAGCACAGGTGATACAGGTGATTTTATCACTAATTCCAGTGGTCACTCACACGTGCGAAGTCGTGGCAACCATGGGAAATGTAGCAAAAGAACAGTGGAAAAGCCAATGCGGATCGCTAATTTGTTGAATGTTCACAGCGGTGACCATTGGCATGAACGCCGCGTGCCACGCGAACTCCGCCGATCATCGCGTGCGACCGTCGTGCGCGGCATGTGACAAAGTCGCGCGATCAATGGCGCGCCATAGGGGCACACATGTATTACATAAGTATTGTTATCACGTGTCCGCCGTTACAACGGTCGTAGGCAGCTATTGTACCGAGAACTGTGGGCAAATCCAGTGCCAAAAATTAGGACACGATATTCAGCCTTGATTGTGTGCAGGTTGCCCGTTGGGCTGGAGAATTCATTGGTTTTCGAAGAGTTCATATTTCCAGCTTTATCGTATGACCTGGATGCATCGCTGACCGTCGCCACACCAGATTTTCAATTTTAGTGGAACAAAGGGTTTCCTACCATGGCATTATATAGGATATTGGGAATCGATGTTTTCCCAAAGCTTGACTGCGAACGTATCCATGAAATGCTGGCAGATGGAACTCGAGTTCCGTCTGACACGTTAATTTGTCCTGTGAACCCCGCATATTGTACGACGCGCTGGTCGGGTGATAGCTGATGAGCCGTTCTGCTTGTTTTGGGGAAGCCCTACTGGGCTGGAAGCGTGGCAGAGAAGTTGAGGATTGGGAGAAAGGGAACATTACAAGCTCCCAGTTGTCTCAAAATCCGCCATGTTCCACCAAAAGCGCAGCCACCACATTTGGATTTAGTTCTGGGCCACGCCCTCCTCATCTCCGTGATATGGAGTGTGAAATGTCTAGAATATGCACTATCTTTTTCAGAGCTATTGGTCATATGATGTCCACACTTCTCTTTCCCATCTTTCCATTTGTGCTTCACCTCCTCGTAAGTACCTCTTCTTTTACGAAGTTCATTTTCCTTCAACACGTCTCTGTAAAATTGACAGGTTATTGCCCTATGGGGCACGATAGCGATATGGTTGGCTTCTTCTGGCGCTGAGACTTGTCAGCGGAATGATGGGCGCAATACAACATGTGATTGTTCTACAAGGACGCAGGTTGGCTACTGTGCTTAATTACTAGTTATTAGGGCTGCCCTAACTAGTTGACCTCTTGGACTCACATTAATCCTTTAACTCATTACGCCACTTTCTAATTAAGGATCCCAACTGTGTGTTTCTCGGCCTCGTCAGGCAAGAGACGACTATCTTCTGGCTGCAGGTCTATAACCTCTTTGCATTTTTCTGGATGATGTGCTTCGTTTCAGCGCTCGGTATGCCAAGCTTCGAATACCTACGTTACCTATATTAAAACTGGTATAGGTTACCTAAATGTGTAGGTGTACTGTAATTTCGTCCGGAAGTGTCTCTGAAAACGGCGTTTGAAATTGCCAGGAGGGAGGAGCAAGGAACCGAAAGGCGTGACGCGCCAATCATTTGCCCTTTCCTGCAGCAATAAGAAGGGTCCACGGACAACTCGGGCTTAGTCACTGTAATATTCTGTTTTTCTGAGCGCCGTCTCATCTGCATTATGTTACCACTGTGAGCTGGCGATTACTTTCGACGTCATCCCCTCCACGAACGACTCTGGCAACAATCGCCCCCCCCCCCCCCCCTCCAGCGATCGTGCACTGGTTTCAAGCTTTGAAGAGCCAACACTGGGACAGCTAATTGTTCGTTTTACAGGGGATATTTCTCTTGCGGGAGCATTCGCTAGTTATTATTGGGCCAAGAACAAACCAAAGGACGTTCCATCGTTTCCTGTTTTGAGAGCGCTTGGACGGGCGCTTAGGTATGTTTGAGAATACTGAGAATATTAAAGATTAGTTGAAGAAAAGCTCGTTATTCGGATCTAGTACAGTTCGGAGATGCACACAGGGAGACTAGACTACCCCCACTTGATCGTCGACAGGAGTAGGCCCAGATAGATCGTTTCCAGCCTCCACGCAGGAAATTAAAGCCTTACTATTTTCTTTTGAGGATATGGTCAAGGAGGATCAGTTTCGCTGCCCCGTGCCACCCAAACCCTGTAATCCTACTTTTCCTTCATGTAATGAAGCCGTCTTATGTATTTCATCTCCGTATGAAGCGAGTCTTCGTTCAGATACAATCTGGGTTCATTAGCTTTTGGCTCGCTGATAATCGCAGTGACAAAAATCATAAGAGTATTGTTGGACTACTTGGATAAGAAGCTTTCAACAACTAACAGCACTATAATAAAAGTAATCCTGAGGTGAGTTTCACTTTCTGATCGATTACCTTTTTCATACTTCTCACTTGCTTCCTGCCGGTTCTTTCTTCGGTCCGTCATAAACACAATAGAAATAATTATAATTCAGTGCATTGAAATGCTGTTTTTGGTGCTTGGAAGTGTTCTTCAAATTCCTCACTAAAAACGCTTATATCATGGTAAGCGAGATTTGATGATTATTTCAATAGTTATTAATGTCGAGAGGTTTTCTTTGAATTAAGTTGAAAATGAGGGTGCAAAAGGTCAGCTCTGTGTCGAGCTGTGCAAAACTATACCCAAAGCCTGGTTCGCCTGAGTGGGACGTTCAACATGCGCGGGGGGGGGGCGGGAGGCTGTCCCTCGCGCGTTTTGAGGCTGGCAGTGTTATCACGCTAAAGGAAATAACCTCAAGTTGGAGTATAGCTTCGCACATCTCAGTTGTGGCGTGGAGCGCTAGAACCCTACTATATATAATCCACTAAGTATGTCTGTAAGTGTGTGTGTGTATCTGTTTGTGTGTGCGTCTGTCTGTGTGTCACGAAATTCATAGCGCCGTCCCAGTAGCAGTGAGACATTGGTTCCAAGAAGTGATGTAGGGGGTGTGACGGGAACATTATCGGTGGGTGACATTCGATAAGAGGCGTTAGAAGGGGGAAGCCATTATATTTCTAACGTGGGTGACAGCATCACCTAGCTGTCGATTCCAATGTATGATGGAGGGTATAGGCTGGGAACTTTATTGGTAGAAGACAGGAAGTAATATCTGCAGATAAGATTTGATAAGGGGCCTTAGAAGGAAGAGCCTACCGTATTCATAACGCAGGTGACAGCATCAGCTAGCTCTTGATTCCAAGATATGATATAGGGTATGGGCCAAGAACATTATTGGTGGGTGACAAGAACTGTAAGCTGCTGATAAGATTCGATAAGGGCGTTAGGTGAGGTCATCGTATTCACAGCGCAGGTCACAGCATCAGCGAGGGGCACGTTTCAGCGCGTGATATAGAGGGTGAGATGGGGACATCAAGGTTGGGTGACTGGAAGCGATCTACTGATAAAGGCTGATAAGGGAAGTTGCAGTCGTCGTCGCTGTTCAAGGTGGTTCACGCTACCAAATCATAGAGATTTAGTGATGAGGACATTGATGACGGGTGACAGGTAATCTTATCAATCGATAAAAACGGATAAGATCCCATCTGCGCTATATTTACATTTTTTTGATTAGCGCATTCTACCTCGCCCAAGGGAAGAGTGCCTGGCGAAGCCAGGTAGGCCCACCGAAGCCGGGCCCTGTAATAGAAGGAGGAGCACCCGGCGGCAGCCGAGTGATCCTACTGGTGACGTTATAAGTGGCATTATGCGCGCGGCATTCGAACCATAGTTTGGGCACAACGCGGCGCTTTGGATTTGCTGGACTGCTCCCCTCTAGATTAGTAATGGTCTTTCTCTGCTTTCTGACAGAAGTATCGTACATCACTTCGTGAAAAATCCTTTTCAGATGGCGATTTATGGCAAGAACTTCTTTACGTCAGCCAAAGAAAGTTTCTTGCTGCTTGTCAGAAATTGTGTACGGGCAGCTGTCGTCAGTCAAGTGGCTGGAATTCTTCTTTTCATTGGAAAAGCGCTAATCACACTTGGAATGGGTATGTCTCATTCATAGTTACGTCATCTGAAAGTAGAAAAAAAAACGAAAAACGTGGTGTAAATAATGAGCTCGAGACAGAAAATAGCTCGGAGTTTCAGTGGGCGGAACAATTAGGAAGGCTTCAAAAATGCCATTTATGAAAGCCGCAGCGCCTTTGTTACTTAGCCGTGGAGGTGGGTGGGATAATCTCAGCACTGAGGACCAGTCTATTTGAATAGGAAGGACGTCTGTGAATTGCTCGGGCACGGGAGCTGTCTTCGAGTTGCCTTTCTTTTTAATGATTTTGAACTCATAATATTTGGAAGATTTTCTACCGAAATCTGCTCAATGCATTTCTCAACATTGCAGGTGTCGTTGCATTTTTCTATTTCTCCGGTCAGTGGGTGGTCGACGGTATACCACGGGTCGAATTGTACTACTATTTTGTACCTATTGTTCTCGTACTAATAGGTTTGTTTTTCGCTCATTTTATTTAGCTACTCGTTGGTCTTGCATATATCTCCTTTTTCTGAACAAAAGGGGCTACCCAGATTTCACGTAACTAAAAACTAAACATACAAAGGTCAGGTAAGAACTCTGTCGTCCCCGCTAGAATAGCTGGTTCATATTTGTCTGAAACGGGGGAAATACTGAGGTGCACGCTAATTGCTTCCCTGGGATCAGTCGTGAACAGAACAGCAGCGATCAAACTCCGGCTCTTTTTGGATGTATCGACAAAAACCTCCCACTTGTCCCCGGTACCAAGAGAACAGAAGTTTCGATCCGGTTGAGGAAAAGCAGTTCGAAATGGGTATACCCTCTATTAGCTGTAAAAGCTACTGGTAATAATAACCACGACCCAATTTCGTGAGAAATCTACATTTCTTCGAAACGGCATGTTCTCAAGAAGTAATCCTCGAATGAATGGTAATGAATGGTGCAGGACAAGAAAATAATATTCTAAAGATGGGAATACCGGCTTTAGTACAAATCATTTCTTACGAGATTCACTTTGCTCGTGACCACGCGTCGCGGTTTCACAATAGAGCGCGCTACCTTGCGACCTAGTCCACTACTGGTTTCGGCCCATAATTTTTACCTAGTTACTGCGGAACCGGCTGGTAGGATATTATGACCAAATTCATGACCTTCTTGCTGGTTCTTTGGATAGTTCTTCATTAATTAATTTAGCGAAGGTTTAATTGATTTGGGGATTTGATACACTGTGCGTAGTGACTTCTCTTGCCATTTTCGCGCAGTAAGCCTACACACGGCGCGTCCTGCCCTCCTGCTGGGAGAAATTTTGCGAAATTTTCCTCAAAATTTGTTTTTCTAAGACTCCCCCAACCCTTCTTTCCCATCCTACTCTACCATTACCTTCCTTTTTCTCCTCAGTTTTCTCCCGAATTCGGAGAAAACAAAACTACCGCCGAGCGCAGGGAGGCGTTTTTTGCGCTGGTGAAATGAGAAAAATCAAGAAAAGCCAAAAATCTTAGACATTTCTCTCAAAAAACGACCCTCCATCCATCCACCGACCGAGCACGACCCAACCCCCCTCCCACCCCTTGGGAACCAGGTCACGTCACTCCTCAGCAGCTCGAAGGATTCTACTTACACGCAAGATGTACGAATTGTCGTGGGTATCGCTGAGTTTTTGGAAGAAGCCAACTTATCACTCCATATATATAATATATATCCATGATATATATATATATATATATATATATATATATATATATATATATATATATATATATATATATATATATATATATATATATATATATATAAAAGGATAAAGTCTTCGCCGTTAATCAATCCCTTTGTGGGATGCGGCACGCATTCTACTTCCATTCAGAATCGTAGTGGCTTATTGAATGCGATGTGGCCTATACAATGACTTGCGGGGGCCAGCCGATGTACAAGTCAGTGTTTTATCCTCCCAGACGAATCTGGTACCAATTTACCGTCCCCGGAGGGTAGAAGGCTTGGTTGGCCTGGGCGGGTGGTGCAGGGGTTCGACCCGCGGCTTTGAACGGGACCGCAGCGAGTGGTTAGCGCGCCAACTGTCACATACACCACCTCCGAGCCATTATATATTATATATATATATATATATATATATATATATATATATATATATATATATATATATATATATATATATATATATATATATATATATATATATATATATATATATATATATATATATATATATATATATATATATATATATATATATATATATATATATATATATATATATATATATAATTCGCTTCGTCTGTTTGTTTGTAAGTTTGTTTGTTTGTTTGTAAGTTTGTTTGTCTGTCCGGAAATTCGGTTCGACCTGAAGAACGACTTGGAGAGGTCGGGTCAAGGTGGGGATGGGTAGGGCATGGGACAAGAAATAAAAAGCACACTTGACCTATGGGAAGCCCCGCCCACAGTGGGCCCCGAAAGTTTGGGGTTCCGCAGAAAAATGTTCATAATTCGCTTCCGGAGCAGCTTAAAGATGGGGAAAAAGGAATAAGGTTAGTAAGGAGTCGCCAGACTAAACTGTGGCAGACACATCCAAAATGGGCGGGGCGTACTCAAGGTGGGCGGTGCTTCTCGCAAAATTCAGTAACCCATTCGCGAGAGTGTTTGGAAGTCGCAAAAACTCAGTAGAATGTAAATATCTGGCGAATATAGGGCACGCTCAAAGTGTGTTGAGACCCGCCCACAGTGGGCGGAGCTTGCCCTAAATCGCTATTCATTTTAAAAGTTTGTAGCTCGGTTCCAGAACACTCCAGACACCGGAAAAAAGTGGACTAAGGTCAGCAGAGGGTCGCCGGTGAGGATTGTGGGGCAAAAACATTGTGGGCGGAGCCAGAAAAAGGTCTGTAAAACGGTTCCAGAGCACTCCGAAGACCGGAATAAAGTGAATTCAGGTCAGCAAGGGGTCGCCGATTGAGAAATGTGGGGTATACATATTGTGGGCGGGGCCAGCCCGAGGTGGGCGGAGCCAGACGAAAATTCTCTAAAACTGTCCCAGAGCACTTCAAAGACCGGAAAAAACGTGGATTAAGGTCAGCAGAGGGTCGTCGGTGAGGATTGTGGGGCAAAAACATTGTGGGCGGAGCCTGCTCCGAGGTGGGCGGAGCCAGAAAAAAAGGTCTGTAAAACGGTTCCAGAGCACTCCGAAGACCGGAATAAAGTGAATTCAGGTCAGCAAGGGGTCGCCGATTGAGAAATGTGGGGTATACATATTGTGGGCGGGGCCAGCCCGAGGTGGGCGGAGCCAGACGAAGAATCTGTAAAATAGCTCAAGAGTACTTCAGACACCGGAAAAAAGTGGAGTACAGAACAAAAGGCGGATATCAGTTGAGTCTAGAAATATGTGAAAGAAAATACGCGCGGCGAAGCCGCGCTCGCCCGGCGCAGCCGGGCCGTATCAGAAGGAGGCGCGCCGGCGTTAGCCGGCGAGCCGACTGGTCCTTATTATAAATCAACTGCGTGTTGATCTGCGCTAACAAACAATATTTTGAAAAAAAGAAATCTTTGGAAGGGTTAGAAAAATTCCATTTCAGGAAGTTACTTCGTGGCAGATTTGTTCTTTGACGTCTACGAAATGGCTGTCGATACGACATTCATTTGTTTCCGTGAGTGATTTTCAATGACGAATTAAACGATTCCTACGTACAAATATTGGTTCGATGGTCCATTACTTTTACACCGAACACTTGAAGGATACCTACTGTTTCAGTGGAAGATTCCGAACAAAACGACGGAACTCCAGAGAAGCCGTACTATATGTCTAAGAATCTTCAGAAGATTCTTGACATAAAAAACGAAAGATGATGCAGGTGTCTTTACTGCTTCGGCCTTCAACTTTCCTCAATAGAGAGATAGTCGATGTGTACTCACTGGTGCCAGTGTATATGACCAGCTAAAATTGAGTAATTTATCATATATCGATTGAACGTCTCCCACGAAATCTCCATGATAGTCATTCCAATATCTCTGTGAAAGCTCACGAAAAGCTACATTGATCTAACGTGTACACTGTAATTGTAGCCAGGTTACCAACATGTCTTACATCTACACTTCTACAGATCGCTTCGCCAAAAGTGCAATTTTGACGTGAAGAACGGACCTTTCCTACTGACCTCGTAAAAAAAATTCAGGTAACGGTAGTTGCAGTAGCAGGGATGCGCCCCCAGAAGGGTTTCGTTCGCCACAGGAGCGTCTTTAAAAACGGTTTCTTGCATGTAGGTGGCATACATGTGTGGACCACGAACTGCGGCTTCATTTATAGTGCCTGTTCCTGAAGATGCAAAAAAGAAAGTGGAAACGACAATTCAAAGCTCTTAATCAACTCTTCACTCTCTGTGCCATCGTGGTCGAAAACGCTAAAATATGGTTGAAAATAACGCACTTGTAAAGAGGGTTCAATTCAGCAGTCATTACTAATACAACGTTTTTTTACAAGGCCACAATCATTGCCAGTCATTGGGATTGGTGAAATGTAAGTCCGACCCATCAAATGCCTCTTCCTTGCACCGCAGACCCACCTCCGCCCAAATTTCCTCATGTGGTACAACACCATATCACTGCCCAAACTCCTCTCTGAGACGCGTAGGCAGAGCTGCCTATTTGAGGGCAACAGTCATTCGTTCGATATTCCCACTTGAGGCAACTGTTGTCATGCCTTGTGTTGGACGAGAACATATGACATTATCCCATATTTGAAATATCTCACCAAAATCCCACCATGCTCCAGCAGGAATACTCCTAGAATGAAGATTTGAAAAAATGTTTTCTCTAAAAAAAAACCCGTGATTCTGACGGTAGGCTGCTCCGTCAGTCACTGCCCGTCCTACCGTCAACTAAAAATTTTGCAAATGCGCTTCCCCCCTCGAAAGTTCCTACTCTTGTACGTCCCCCCATCCCTCATCCTCCCTCCCACTTACCATCATCCCAGATTTTCCCATCTCCTTACCACTTTTCCAAAGTTTCTTTCCCAGTTAAGTTCTTTTCTTATTCTCCCGTTGCAGGGTCCGCTGTTCTTACTACACGTCGCCACTTGTTCCGATCCACTGCATCTTCTGCTGTGGCTTTCACTTCAGTGAGGTCCCTCTTGATGACGTCCCTCCATCTTTTCTTTGGGGCTCCTCGTGGTCGCTTGCCCTCTACCTCGAGTTCCAATGCCTTCCTTATTGGGTGGTCTTCAGGCCTCCTCAGTACATGACCGTACCATCGCAGTCGCTGCTCTCGTGCCTTCAGCTGGATAGGAGCCGTCTGTGTGACCGCTCTGACGTCCTCGTTTCTGACTCTGTCGAGTCGTGTCCAGCCGCAGGCCCATCTCAGCATCCTCATTTCAGCTGAGTGGAGCTGCCTTTCATGGTTCTTGCAGATGGGCCAGCACTCACTGCCGTAGAGCATTGTAGGCCTTACCACCGCCCGGTACACCTTGCCCTTGAGCGTTCTCGAGCACCGCCGGTCGCACAGGATGCCAGTGGACTCCCTCCATTTCATCCAGGCTGCGTTGATTCGGGCCTCACCGCCTGGTCCACGCTGCCATCAGCTGCTAGGTTGCTCCCCAGGTACTGGAAATCCTCGACCCTTTCGATGCTCTCGCCATGGCGGTCTACGATGAGTTCGGCGCACTCTTCGGAGCTTACTGAGCGGGTGTGGCGGGGGAGGGGAAGTGGTGGTGGTGGTGTAGTGCACCCGGAACAAGCGAGGAACTTCAATAAATGGAAAGATTTCTCTTGAGAGCAAATTCAGCCCACTCCTCCCTCCAGTGACCAACTACGACTCCTCTCCAACCACGCCTTCACTGGGATCCCAGCGTACCGTGTGTCCTGATTCAGAAGTGGTACTTGACAAGAAGCTAACTTCAGTATTACCGCCACGCTACCGTAACCTAAGATAGCGAGCGACCTTCAAATTGTCCGCCTAAAGTATGCGTTGAAACGACACGGGCATTGAAAATACGCCGATAATTCCCTCGGTGGAAGAAGACTGATGTGTTTTGGATGTCGCTATGGGGATTTCGATGTAAGGATAGGCCTGATCTATCATTCTTTTACCATTGCTTCAAGCACTTTGGCGGTGCTGCACACGTGGTACTAAACAAGGGGAAGGAGGGGGAAGAGGGGTAGAAGCGGCTTTCCAGGTTCACTAAACTAAACATTAAATTTGAGGTGGTACTACGTTCAAATTGTTAGCCTCACCAAGGACCAAGTCGTGTTTGTACTTAAGACCCTGGATTACCTCTCCAATCTAACTACCAGTCTGTAGCGAACTGAGCCTGAACTGTAGTTGCACCAAACTGGCGCCAAATGGTATCGTCACTAAAAATATCATGTCAAAAACCAGATCACTACTTTTTATGTCACTAGGCTTGCAGTTAAATTTCATGCGATAAGTTGGGGAAACACTTGTAAAAGAAGGTTCTGGTCACGAGTAAGTTAAAAGTAATTCGGCTTTTCATCTTCCGGTAATGATTTTCCAATTGCAAATGGCTAGAAAAAAAGAGTTGCTTGGTCAACGTACGACATGATACCTGTGTCCAGACTTGGACGTTCTATTAGGTTGTCCGGAAAGTTCTCAGCGTTTTGGGTGTTTCACTTTAAACGATCGTAACTTTTTTAATACTCATCGGATTTAATCGAAATAGGCACCATTCGAATCAGCACACTTTTGCCAATGTGACAGCAGTCGAGAAATCCCATCAAAGTAAAAAACTGGGTGGTCGAAAATTCACGAAATCCACTAAGGCTTTTTTGCCTGGTCCTGATTGATGAAGTATTTTCCAGCAAGGGAGTTCTGTTTGAAAAGGTGATAGTCGGTTGGCGAAAGGTCTGAAGAATATGGCGGTTGAGGTAGAACTTCAACCCCCAATTCGTTCATAGTGATTTGTGAAACGTGTGGGCGGGCGTTGTCATGCAAAGGAATCGGACCCTTTCTTTTGATAAGTGTTGGCTGCATCTGACAAAATTTTCGGTACATTTCGTCGATTCCTTCACAGTAGGGTTCTGCTGTGATGGTTTGGCCTGGTGATAAAAAGTTATAGTGGATCACACCAGCCGATGACCACCAAGCCGTGACCAGAATCTTTTTTTCGTGAGGGTTCGGCTTTGAAAATTACCTCGGTGGTTCGTCGAAATCCAACCACTGTCCGGAACGTCTCCTGTTATCATACATGACCCATTTTTCATCACAGGTGACAATTCGGTCCAAAAACAGGTCGTTTCTGCTGCGCAAGCAGAGGAACCTCGAGACGTGCCGATTCCTGCCGGTCACTCCGATTGTGGGGCACCCAATTGTCGAGTTTTTTCACCTTGCGTTCCAGACCATCTGCAACAGTGGATTTGCCAAGGCCTAGCTCTTCTGCTATCTCTCGAACTGTTTGGGATGGGTCAGCCTCCAAAATCCCCCTAAAATCCTCGTCAGATATTGCTTTAGGTCGACCGCTATGAGGTTCATCTTCAAGGCTGAAATCTCCAGAACGAAATTTGTTGAGCCATTGCCGCACAGTGCTTTCTCTAGCACTATTGGGCCCCCACACCTGGTTAATTTGTTGAGCTGTTTCGATTGCGGATTGCCCCAATTTATAGTCGAAGAAAAAAATCGTCCGAAGTGCTCTTTTCACATGCTTGAAAAAATCTTGAAAAAAGGGGGTTTATCAAGCAATGGTGAAACGGCAATTATACCATCAGATAGCGCAAGAAATTCTCTACAGGATGCTACTGAGAAGCAAGGCAGAATGAGTTTTTAATCAGCAGTGAATGTACAAAAAATAGGTGCACAAAACGCTGAGAACTTTCCGGACAACCTAATATATGTTTGGCATACGCTACGCATATGTCATATGAGAACCTGTATGTCAAGAAAGCATAAGTGGAATGTGCACGAAATTCCCGTCCATTCTTGAAAGTGCAGCGTGGCGGTAATACTGAAGTTAGCTCCTTGTGTAGTCTTGATGACCAGAAATAGATGTATCGATTTTCAGAAGTAGTACTTCTGGTTAAATTTAGTTTTCATTGTCAGAAATAGTAATTTCATTCTCAGATATAGTGGTTTTGCTTATCAGAAGTAGTGCTTCTGGTGTTTTAGTTTTCATTATCAGAAATAGTAGTTTTGCTAATAAGTAGTAGCTTTGACACCCGTTCCGTTCAGCGGGCCGAGTGATTTTGGAAGTACAAGTACAACGAATTCACGAAAACGTTTTTGGAGATACATGCATATGTATCAACATGGCTGCCGTCATCTAACGATAGTAGTTGGTATAGTGGTTTTATTGGCCACCAACTAGGAGGTGGGGATATGTGTGTAGCGCACGCACGTGAAAATGGAAAAATCGAAGATCGCAAAAGTTTCTCTCGCGGTTAAAAGACATCTTCCTCCCCTAGCAGCCATGTGTTCTCAGTGCCACAAACTGTAATGAAGCTAAACAGTGATTCGGATCTCCTTTCCCTAGCAGTTCTTCATTTTTTCTATCACCCTCAGGAGCGACAAAATCGACCTTACTTCCGTGGTTCATACATACATCCCTTCAACATGCAGAGAACCGTTTCTCAGTAGTGCTCCAGGTGCTGGACCATACCCATTTTTGTTTCAAACTGTCTGTGATTGAGGCGGACCGATCTATAGAAGCACCAGTAACATGTGCCAAACGTGTATTGTACATTGTATTGTACTGAATTTGAAAATAAAATCTACACAGTTGTTTTGTAACATTGTTCTTCACAGTGCGAGGATTACGGTGCAGACAAACTGGCCAGTGGAACTCGTCATAGATTTTTGCTTTTGAAAATGTCGACGAGCATGTGTCAGAGGCCGATGAAATACCAAAACATCGGGAAGCAATCTAATAAAAAACTCGGCGATGACTGGTCGACGACTGGCCCCATCCGCCACCGAATGCCGTTGCACGTTCCAGTGGTTTACGTAAACTGTGTGGACTGAACTGTGTGTGTAAAACAATGTTATGCACTCTGCGACCTCAATGAAACTGGGAAAAGAATCGCAGAAAAATTGAACGAGTGGCACTTCATGCTTTCATGATAAGCCCTCCTTATAATTTCCTTGCCCAAACCCGTTCCTAAAATGGTGGACCTTGGTGGAGTTGACGGATCTAATGATTGTAAACTGGCATCCAAAGCCGCACCCTCGCAACTTGCAGTGTTGGCGGGGCACTGCTCTCAAGTATGTTCTGTATGCTTTAATAACCCAAAATGAATCGTAATCATAATCATGTTATCTACAGACTTCTGCAGTTTAGGACAAGGCCTATTATCAGGGCATCAGACAACTCGCTTCTACCTAAGGCTAAGAGTAAATTGCAGCGCAGTGATTAGCCAGCTGGATTGGCCTCACACTCTCTCCTATCGAGTACCCTTTGGTCCTGCATTCTAGACCTTTGACGGTGCCTAATTATCAAACTTTTGAATTTACGAATATTGCAGTGCTTTCATTCTACGTCCATTGTTACTCTTATCAAGTGGTACCACTTCCTGTCACGCATGGTCAGTCTCCCCATAATACCTTCAAATTATTGGCTGGGGCCATCGTACCACTGCTTTGTGACGCACACTATTAGCTTCCTGACACTTCAATTGAAAATGTCATTTTTACCTGTACCAAGCTTTTTCCTGTTGCTGCGTTTCCTTTGCAACCGGTTTGAGCCAAACTCCATCAGTTTTTTTTGAAGAGAGAAATCTGGGAAGGCAAAGGGAGTGGGAAAAGCCCCAGCAGGGTACGCTAAAAGAATTACGGTTGCGAAAGAGCTTGAGCCTTTACAAATGATTCATAGTATTGACATTCATTAGAAAAGCAACATTTCTGTTGCGCGCTATCGACGTAGCACCCTTTCGTTCTGTAACAAGCATGCGTTCATTGTGGGCATTGTCAAGAGCCTACCTTCCATTTAATGGAACAACTTTTGTAGCATGGTGTGAGATCCTGTTAAAAGCCACGAACAATTGCAAAGAAAATGCTTCGGATTCCCGTGTCAAACAATTTCCAACATTCTGCCCAGTTCAATTGATGGTGTAATGCTTTAAAGGCACGGTTCACTACAATCTGAGCGTAGACGCAGTTCCTCCTTTCGTCCACGGTCGACCAAGTGTTTTCACTCTCGCGACATAAAAGGGAGTGACAGTGTCGTCAGAGGGTAGCACGATAGTGAGCTCAGCCCTATGACAGGGTTCCCGCCCCCCTTCACAGCTGCGTTCTATTGCTGCTGCATTTTTCTAAAACCTACAGCCATCGCGGAGATTTACGGCCTATTATTACTATGAGTGACTACAGGTGAAATCGGACTACTGGTATGCTAAGAACGAGAAAACAAATAAAAACAAAAAAGCCAAAGAACTGAAAGCTTGAAAAAGAGGAGAGGTTTGAAAGAGGTCAGTGGTGCGAGAAGAGCGTTGGGCTTTTCGATATTTTTTTCTGCTGCCTCTCCTATAGGCGCGCTAGCTAGTGTCTCATGTTTCATAATATAGGGCCATATCCATAACCACCGTTCACCTTCCCATTACTTGTAGATATAATGTATCTACCAGTTTTCATTACCCTTTGCCTCATTCCTTATCCATGCAAACTACGAGGCGCGTGGGGAAGGGAGGAAGGGAGAAGGGAAAGCAGCCAAGTTACCCTTTTCCACCAATTGTGGCGACCTCAGGATGAGATCATTGGTGGGAACAAACTCCGCCCTCGCACTCATCGTTTGTAAGGATAATGACTGCATGAAGTCGAACTGTGCCCTATTACATTGACAAAAGAATGTGTCGTACTCTGGATCGGTCAACGAGACCTCCTTCGGTCTTACTATAGTGCCGTAGGACATTTTTTTGGCTGCAGCAATCAATCGCAGGACATTTCTGCCAAACAACTTATAATTATTGTCCATATCGAATGGCAGCAAGAGGCACGGTTATCCTACGCAGACTTTCTTTTCTCAATATATATGCCTCTGCCTCTTATTCGTCCGAAAATACCCCACTAGAGGCGCAGCCGAAGCCATGTTCAAGCGATGTTGGTAGCCACGCGTACCCTCTATGGGACATGGAGCACATACGTGCCGCTATAGGACCCTCGTCCGAAGCTGTCTAGAATGTACAACTCCTTCAATGTCCGCGTCTTCAATCACAGCATACTCTTCCAATGACTGGATTTAACCAAGCCTTGCTACAGAGGATTTCTGACATTTTATAATTCTCGATACCAAGCCAGTTAGCACCTACACCTGCACCGCAATGATGAGGACTATAATTTCATAGTTTACCCATTAGCATGATTTCTGACCGACGAATGTGTCTTTACAGGGATAAACTCTCTTCTTCTTTCTCTGAAGTTACAGGAAAAGTTCCAGGAATTCCGCAAGTTCCTTCCGATCTCTAGGGATGCATTGCTTATGAATTGTGCAGCAATATCTCCGCCCATTTCGTGGTTGTTGATACAAACCATGCCACTGCGGTCAAATGAACCAAGCATTTCCACTACTGTTTTCATTTTTTACTTCATAAATTTAGTACATATAACTGTTTCTTGTGTCCCTCCAGTGATGACGTTAAAGCTGTTGGCGTTCAAGTCCAATTGTGCTTTACCATCATCTCTTTTGCAGTTAGCATGGAACTACTTCAGGTACTAGATATTTACTTCAATGCTCACTCTCTGCTGCTCTGTTGATTCCTTCAGAGATTTGTTTTTAAATAGGAACAGGGAGAATTCACACTAGTGCGTGACCTAAAGAAGTCAAGTGTCCTTTCGTCTACAAAGTAGTTCTTCTGTTACACGCGCATAAATGCGTCGCAGCGAATCATCGCAGTACAGCCTTGTTCTCTGCGGATGATGGGGCGTGCCAGGTGGACGAGTTCTACGTGGGGCCAGCCCGTTTCTTTTCTTTTTTTTTCTTTCGGCAGGCGACAAGACTGTATCACCTTTACTCATAAACCCCATCCTTATGTAGCGGTAAAATACGGGATTTTTTGAGGAGCTCACCCCTTTGCTCATAAACCCCATCCTTATGTAGCGGTAAAATACGGGATTTTTTGAGGAGCTCACCCCTTTGCTCATAAACCCCATCCTTATGTAGCGGTAAAATACGACCCCTCTCGTTGTCATTTCACAAGGGTGATGTGCCCACTGAAAACGGCAACCAGTTGCAAAAGTGCGCGAAGACTCACACCGCAAACTGAAAAAGTAACGCCCCTCCCCAGACTCCGCCCTTCATGCCCAAACCGCCTGAGTTTGAGAATTGTTCACTTTTGTTCCTCTTTTACCGTACTCCACCCACATTTTTCAATTGCTTCTGATGTATTGACTGATGGAAGATCCATAAACTTTTGTGAGGCCGCTGTAAGGTTGAAGTTTCTCGCTGATCTCGGGGGCAAACTTTTTGAAACAGAAAAACTCAAATCTTCGGCGTATATGTGTTCGTATATAATTGAATGACAATCTATTCAAAAAACAGGATTAATAATCTAGGCAGCTAGCGTACGCTGCCTACAACATAGCACAGTCCTGAAACATTAGGGATTGAAGTCTTTTCACTCGATAAAAAACGTGACGTGTCCATATGTACGCAACGTAGCGTACGATCATCTTCATACGATGCTCGGCAAGAAAACTATCCGAAAGGCCTCGCGAACCGCCGAGGAAAAAAAACTGTTTGGCGTTCGAAATGAGGTCGTCGTCTCGTGGTGGCGATGGTGATGATGGTGGTTTTGGTGGAGGTTGAGGTGGTCAATTCGAATACTCGAAAAGAACCACCAATCTCACCATTCATGCCAACACATTGTCATCAGTTCATCTAGCCATATGTTTTACGCCATTTCAATTCCTTGCTACACTTGATTGCCGTGCTAATCGATAAACGGTCCTTTTTCACGGTCTCTAACTAAAACTTTTGTTTTCGTGCCATTATTGTGGCGCGCACATAATGCACCACATCGTACGGCTGGCTTCTGGTATCCCTTCAATTCTTCTATTTGAAATCTGACTTCCCTCCTGAGTTTTCTCGTCAGTTTATTGATTGAATTTTGCAAAGTGCCACTGGCCCGGGTCTGGTGGTTTTCTTTTGTCGAGAAAGTAGCGTTGTTTCTCAGGTGACGCTTCTTCACTGTGGCTCAGGATGGGACCCATAAGGTGCCTACTTGCATGATCCAAAGGATGCATATACTAGCAGCTACAAGCAGTTAGTGGTGTATGGTACGAAACTGTCAGAGTGCTGTTGCCACATGGGGCCGCCAAAAGACGTAATAGCACTCGGTAGAGTATTTTCTCATTGATTCCCTCATTGCCCTCAATTGACTTCACCTTTCCGGCTAAAAATACAACTGAAATGTTCGCTTAACACCTAACACCTCGACTTCTCAATTGTTCTTGAAGAAACCTCTTTCAGAAGTTACTGCCACCGAAACAGTATACTTCCGCAAAGAAAAAGTAAAATTTCGGTGTCAGCAGCACGCGATCCCAAAACGAGCTTGACCTTTTGATACGAAATAAGACTCGCTCCTCCGGCGCCTAAATGCAACCGCTGATGAGATTCGTACGGGATGGTGTTCGCCCTTTCGAAACCTTCGGAAGATCTCTACTAGTTATTTCTTCACGATGTGTCATTAAGCATATTCCGAGATGACTCATCAGGCTCATTGAATTCACGTCCTAAGCCTTTCGCAATGCTGAAGATTGTTTTCACGCTCGTGCTCCGAGTAGGTCATGCTCATTGTGAAATCTCCATTTTGAAACTTCTCATCCTCCTCTAGTTTTTTTTACACTCTTCCTGACAGTCTTTATGGGAGCATGAACACCCATCAGGTCAGGCTTCATTGTCAGATCGATGTCCAATGGCTAGTTGGTTGTGACGAATTCTGCTGCAACCACGGCTGCTGCAGCTACATCTACTTGGGGTTGTCCTTTCGTTTGATTACTCATCAAATGGTCCGCCCCCTCCTTCCTCTTCGCCATCTCACACCTACTAGCCGATGGATGACTAACTTCACCACAACGACCGACCAGCCCCAACCAACACATATTCTCGTCATCATGTCATTCATGCACTCGTGTTATGACTTCAGTCTGCTCCTGACGTCCACATACATTGAGCACTCGCTGGACAGCGCTCGCTCTCCTTGTGACCATCTCGCTATCCACCCCTTGACCTCCATCCCCGCCCCATGGGTGGTCAGTGCTGCCGCCTGCGAGCCGCGCATACATTCTGGCTGTTTAGTTCGGGTGCTCTAGTATTGTTGTACAAGTTACTGAGCACTGGTATCGCAAACATAGAACCGAGCGCTGACTAGTTCTCTAGCCAGTTACTGGTGGCTCTTGTAACTGCAGACTCACCTACTCGCCATCCATGATTTACTGCTTTTCTCTATCTTGCTACTAGTTTACTGTAGATTTCTGTATTGTACATTGGTATACCCACCGCCTTGGCGTGCAGTCGTCGTTGAAAGTCCTCTTACAGTGGTGGTTTATCCGTAAATGGCCACCCAACAACCCTTCACCTCCTCGTTTCGCGCCCGAATTTTCGACGCATTGATCGATTTACGCACTCACAATTCTTGCTCATAGTGAAAATTCTTTTCATGAATTAAAATTGAATCTATTATTTTGATATATGCCATTTTGTGAAGTACTTATGCCATCGTTGACCTCATCGACGTGTTTTCGGCGAACCCAATTTCCTCGTCTCACACTTGAATTGCACTTTGCTTATTTTGCTGAAAAGCTCTTCCACTAGAAGTTCCCGTCTGGATTTTTCCTACAGGGAGCTCACACAGTGATTATTTTCTTATTGTTGTGGTCATTTTTGATGACGAAACACTGAGATGGTGAGATCTTGATGGCGATTTCCCACCGATGCCCCCTCCACCCGCTCCCGAACGGTTGGTCTCGTACGGGCACACATGCATATTGATAGGCTCATTTTGTCTCCGAGCCCTGTGTCACCGCGACATGTCTGTTTGTTCGTGTATACGTTTCATTTGCCATAGGCTGTGATTTGGTGGGGTTTGGTTTTGGTGCAATATGGAGTCTGGTTTTAGCCTTGGTTTTAGCCTCAGAATGTCCTCCGGTTGGCAAGCTTACATCACCTCCATGACGGAGTCATCACCTTCGATCAAACGTGCTGCAATTGTCAGCCTCGCCGATGGCTCTGTCTGGGCCCGAACTCAAGGCACCAACGCTTTCAAGGTTAGTAGACTGTCCTGTTATGTTCCTTCATTGCGCTTATGTATTCGATATCGAAGGTCTTATTTTTTCCTTAACTATTAGTTTTTCCCGTTTCAGGCGCGTTATCTACCCCTCTAGTCGGCGGCGACAGTTCGCAGGAGTTTCACTCAGGGCACGGGATACGAGAAGGGAAAAAAGAAAAGGGGGGGGGGGCAATGGAGGGAGGATTCGAGGGAAAAACAACGAGGGTCATTGTTGTTAGCAGGGGAGAAGGGGTCATGCTGGCCTTCGAGAACTTCCTTCTGATTGTTGATTTCTCTCCATTTCAGGCGCGTTGTACTCCCTGCCCCTTAACCCCCGTGCAGCATTTTATTTCTCACTTCTGGTAATTTATCGGCTGTCTAACCTCAACTCCCCTGATGGGCAAAGTTTTGGAAAAATTTGGAGGTGGTAGGTGGGTTGTGCTCAAGAGAAACTTTTGGAGGAGCTCATATTTAGAGAAACACCCTAATGTGCCCTCATTCTGATGTAGAGATGGGACGGTAAAATTGGGTAACATCGGTATACTTTCGGGGTAAGTCGGCTATGAGGTAATGGACTGGAGATCGTAACAGAATTCTGTGAAAGGAGGGTGCTTTTAAGGTCCCTTTTCACGGTTGCGAATTAAACCCAGTGGTGTTTCTTTATTTCGTTGCTCCCTCTTCATGTGGTTTTGCAGCGTGCGATACGGCGCCAGATGTGACGCGCTAGGTCCGACCATGATTCCAGTCAGATGATTCCATTGCCTCGTTAACTATCAGACTCAAACCCACTGACCATCTGTTTTTGGCATTTTGGTCTCGCGTTCCCCCTTCACGAGGCCCACCAGCTATGTCAGCGCGATGCCGCCGCTGCGCTATTCCATCGATCCCTGTTAAAGAACCGATTGTTTGAATTATATTAGCTTGGCGTGTCTGATAATTCCGTTGCGCTGAGGCTAAACGCGTGTGTAATTGAGTTATAGCTAGGCCATTTCGGAGCCTTTATCGGAGCCATCTATTTCGAAATCTCGAAGAAAAAAAGTCGAAAATGGATACTAAGTCAGCCATTAAAGGACAGCGGCGATATTGGATTTCAGGCTAGCGAGGCCGAATTGAAGAAATTCGTTGCGCTGTTCGACAAACTTGCCGACGTCCCATCGACCGGCGCCGATCTTGAAGAAGTATGTCTTTTCCGAGAATTACTGCTCTTTATATTTCCATAAGAAAAAGTTGGTGTAGTGGCAAGTGGCACGCTTACCACGCGGGCAGTTCCGGGGATCTGATCCCTGATCAGCTCAAGCCAATCGAGCTTTCTGTCTCCGGGGCGGTAAATTGCTATCAGATTCGTCTGGGAGGATAACAAACATGGCTGTACATTGGCCGGCTCGCGCAAGTAATTCTCTAGGCTACATCGTATGTTCAATAAGCCATTGCGATTCTGAATGAAAGTGTAATGCGTGGCGCATTCCGAAAAAGAGAGATTTTTGCCTAAGCTTAGCGGGAAAATGAGCTACAAGGTTGGTGAACCGATTTCTTGGAAGGCTTTTTTTAGATTTGTTGCACCGGGTCCGTCCCCCCCCCGTCCCACTTTAGGGAACCAGCAGTTGTGGAGCCGGTTGGCTGCGGATGAGAGGTCACCAGTCAGCGTGCAAGCAATTAATCTGGGGGTATCCCACTGGCAAGTATGCCGAGGTGCGAAAAAGTAATTATAAGGTCATCCCAAACTATATGGTGCACACCCGTGATGGGAATCACGTCGGTGGCACTGTTTTGGCGCGCTGCCAGCTCGTTCTCCACCAGTTCTTGGAGCGGATGAGCGTCAGCAGTTGGTGGAAAACGAACGATATGACACAGTCTTATCGCTTGTTCCCTTCATTAATCGCTGGAAAACGGTTTTGCGCCACCCACTCCATACCCAGTCCTCCTAACAACCCCCATCATTCACAGCGAACAGGACTGTAGCTCTTGTCAAATAAATAAAAAAATATCAGTTGGAAATGGAAAATGATCTTGAAAGGTTCTGCAACCGAAAAAGGCTGATCCTGACATAGAGGTGCCGCCGCGCGTCCTCAATCCCTCAAACAACGTTAACACCCTTTTTGTGCTAGTCATAGGAAAATAGAGCGTTCGGTGGAAGATATTACTTCTAGCATTCGTAGCAGCTTGAAATTCGGGCGAACATGGTCATTGTCGTAATTTTCACGACTATCGATTGTTTTTCCATCTGGCATGATTCTATGCAGTATTAACTACAGCTCACTACTAAGACAACTCTGAAAAATCCCAGAAATAGGTGAAGCCGTAGAAATGGTGAAGGCAGGAAACAGAACCTAGAGGGCTGCTGTCATCTTTGTAACCTATCAATCCAAATTCGTGTATTTTCAAGACCGTTGAATCTTTTGTACATATCTGTTGCAGGTTCACTATATCGTGCCACGTACGGAGGACAACCTTATTTTTGGAAAGAAGGAAAAATGCGGGTTCTTTGCTGCGAAAACCAAGACTGGTATGTTTTTCATCTATTAATTCCCCTAATTTCTTTGTGTACTGATTATCTGAGATCAAAATGTTCAGTTGTACTGATTGCAATCTATGAGGGTGAGAACCAGGTATCGGCCGAAGTACGTACGGCCGTGGAAAAAATGGCCAAGTATTTGGAAGACACCGGTTACTAAATAGTGTGATGACTGTACGATTTTGGTAAATGGATGAATTCTCATCTGTATTAGCCTTATTCATCGCTTGATCTTCTTCCATATCCATTGATGCTGTTCTTGTTTCATTTGTATTCCCTGTCTCTCACTCTCCGTTGGTTTGCTTCATTCATTTCGGTTTCCGATTTCCGTTTCTCCCGATGTTCATTCCCTTTTTTTCACTTTCCACTTTCTTTACATAAGATTAGGGCATCTTTTTTTCCTAGATAATGCACTTCGTAATAGAGACGGTTACTTCAACCTCTTCTATTCGCCTTGTTGCTTGTCTTTGTACATGGCCTGGAGATTACTTAACATTTTAATATGTGTATTAATAGAATGAACTTTCCTTCTATTGTTTTCGTTTTATTTCTTTGAGATTAGATGTGGAAAGCTTTCAGTTCACCATTTAGTGGCGGCAGAAGTCAGTACTTCTACCATTTTCAACGCACGTTGTACATCGAGGATCCCCAGCCAGGGGGGGGGGTTGTGGTTGGTTGCTGGAGGAAGGGGAACGGTTATATCTGACATTGAGGAGAATGATTCTGGTCGCTGAGTTTTCAACGTTTTCTCTGTTTCAAGTGCGCGAAAAGTGAAGGAGATTTTGCACAAACTCCCAGGTAATGGTAGAGAGTGGAAAATTTGGGAACATAGGATGAGGAATGGGGAAGAGGGTCGTACCACACGGGACCCAAGGGTAGGAACAGGGCTAACTGTTCCCCAGTTAGTCTTTTTGGTTCTTCTCTGGATGCGCCCTGTCTGTTCTCTAGTTGGTCTGGTTGGTCTTTCTGTATCTTGTGGTTACATAGTGTAAGTAGCGCTGAGCAGTCGGCAAGGGAACGGTAACCCATGTGCAGTATGGTGCAAATGGTCTGCTATTTATCGCAGAGCTTAAGTAATTGAATACTGGTTAACAGTTCAAAGCTGTCATTTGAAGCCACATTTAGATTGCATTTCGTGTATATTCATGCTCAAG
>MU912705.1:27624-40289 GCA_036418165.1 Cooperia oncophora
TACTCGTTTTCTACCACTTTTTGTCGCATACGCGTTTCAACGAAAAGGCTGAGAACGGCTTCAAACAGTGTGCGCACTCCTACTGGCTGATACGCCCCGACAGTCCGTAATGATGAGGAGAGTAGTAATTCTGCAGTGAAGAAAATGAAAAAATTCATCGACAGCACTCCAAATGAGACCCCCTCATTTTCGAGGGTTGTACGAGTATGCGATGGAAAGGGAAGGGGAGAAATCAGTCAAAGGATCTGGATGATAAGCTTGCAGTCCTCTTACATGCACGGAAAAGACAGTTTCCGGAGCTAGATTACCTAATCAAGAAGGGGCTTAAACATCCCATTATTCGCGAAGTGCTCTTCTTGCAGTCATTTCTGTCATTTTTGCGGTGAATGGTAAGTTCCCAAGCAACAGCATCCTCTACAACATAATGCTTCTACTGGGAAACTACTTGGTCACAGCTATCTATACGAGGGCGCTCACGATCCTGGCAATGTATATTTCCATAGGTCCTCCAAGATGAAAATTCCATACAGCGCTTTCTTTGGTAGGGTATTTCAAGAGGCTCATATAAGGAGAGAAAGGAGTACGCGAGCCAGCCTACTACTAGGTCATCCCATTCAAAAGTGCCGAAACATATAGAGGAATGGCAGAAAAGCAAAGGGGAGCAGCGGGCTACTATACCATTTGGAGGCTAGTACCTTTAGCTGTGTATCTGTGAAATTTGGCGAACCTACCCACAGAAGAAGTTCTCGAGAAATTGAAAAGAAGCCCGAGTGGTGAAAATCAGCGCCGGATTTTCAAATCAGTGTCATAAGAGGAAAGTGCGCTGCTCAAATTTGACCTGCGCCGGACCAGTAGTTGTAGTGGTGTTCTCGAAATACAAGGTGGAAGGTTTGGTTCAGGAGCCCGAAGAAGGAAGAAAGGAAAAAATTTGTTGTCGTGGATGGTCCCATAATGTTCATCCTGCACAAGAAAAAAGGGTGGATGAAGTCAAGCGCTGAATGTCTGATCACAGAGCCTGGACCTTGTCGAGCTTCCCCGCGAGACTGACATCCCAGCTGCAACTGCTGCCCGAGTTATGTCCGATAAGGATGGTCAAGAGGGTGTGCGCATGGGTACCTAATTTTCTTGTAGA
Source organism: Cooperia oncophora (assembly GCA_036418165.1). Classification (NCBI taxonomy): domain Eukaryota; kingdom Metazoa; phylum Nematoda; class Chromadorea; order Rhabditida; family Trichostrongylidae; genus Cooperia; species Cooperia oncophora. The sequence continues at coordinate 28,757 of MU912705.1, forward strand.
AGCACGAACGCAGTACCGATTCTCAGTAATGTTCTCAGCATGAGATGTCATTACGACTGTGAAAACGCAGCCTCGGCCTTAGATGAAATATGGGAGGTCTTGGACCTCGAGTCAAATCATCATAGTGGAGGATTTCCACACTGTGGCTTTCAGACGGCCTACACAGAGAATAAAATCGTGTCGGTGTATGTTGCCTGTTCCTCGGCAATCAGATCGACAAATGGATGATACCACACAACTACAAGAAGGCCACCGTTGCTCGTCCAGACCCCGAGTAACTGTATTGTAGGGCAGTGCTGGGACACAAACAATACTGAGACCTGGGTTCAATCGCCCCATTCGCCCAACATAAAGCCGTTCGATTCCAACTGTTCTGGTCAGTCGAGGGTACTCTCCGACGGCAAACGCTACAATGTTTTGTCATTCGCCGAAATTGGCATCAACAGCAATTTACTCGCACTTGTTGAAAAATCGAAGGTACCAGAGGTCCAAAGGCTTTCGGGGCACTGGGAGCGGGTCATTGGTGAAAGAGGGAACATTTCATTGAAAGCATGAAAAATAAAATGATGAAACTTCCGGTGCTGATCATTCCTTTCTGAGCTGCGCCACGCATTCCAATTCCTTTAAAAACGTGGCAGCATTTGATTGCGACATGTATACAACGACTTGCGGAGAGCCAATGTACAAGTTAGTGATTTTATCTTCCAAGACGAACTGTGGACCGAAATTTTAGCACTAGCTAGTAGGGTGGATATTTTCATTGGTATGGAGGGTGAGCCGATCCGAGACTTGACCCCCAAACCAGACGCATTGTATGCTGTGTCACTTTTCAGCGCCTTTGCAATCCTTTGACTTCTAAGATCATCTTGCCACGGTTCTGTGGATTCCATGAAATCTTCATTTCTATCACAATGAGAAAGTCGTTTCTACTGTAGCTTTCAGAGCTAAAAGTAAAGTAACTGAAAATAGCTCACCTGGGAAGGCATGGATCATCCGATGTTGCACCATGCAACACTAATAGTTCTTTCTGATCCGAAAACGATGTAACAATAACCGGTAGTGCACAGCAAAACAGACTACTTATCCGATAATGAGTGGGTTTAAAATTGTTTGCCAGTTTAAAAAATGACCGCAATTAGGTACTATTTTGAAGATGGAGGTGTTGATTCCAATAGTGATTCATTCAAAACTGGAAGAGACAAAGTGGAGGTCACGGAGAAGGTACTGTGCCTCCTCCGAGTGCACTGGCTGCAACCAAACCATGTAGAATGGAAAAACTCTTGCTTTCAGGATACGGAAATGAAGAATTCTAGAATGAATAAAATGAACACTCTCTCTTCACTTCTATCTGATATTTCATGGTCCACGTGGCTCGTTCCTGTAATGAGGTGGACTGGAACTAATCATAAGAGTAAGTTATCGTCTTCCAAGTGTCAACTGGTCATTTCCGGATGCCAGCGCTTCAGGGTCGGGCTCACAGTTGCAGCGAAAATCGCTTCTATGTAGCTGCAGAAGACCGGCTTGTTCACCTTCATCAGCCCTGTTTGTTGAGGTCATGAACTCCTTCATTCAATCAACTGATTTCACGTTTTCAAGTCTGCATGCCTGAACCTATGTGAATTTTGCAGACAGCGGGTCAAATCGCTCCTGACAGCAAGTTTCCAACGAGTCCGGTGATTTGAGTCATTTTGGCACCTGCGCCAATCGGATCGCAATGTGGATACGGACATGGACGATTTTGAGTTGATGTGTACGACTTCTGGAGTTACTCAAATCTCCTCAGGAACCAACTGGAGGTCACGGAAGATGTCAGCGTCATCTGGAATGTGCCATGCATTGACATTCTCTCATGAAGCCCCTCAAAATTTCTTACTCTGGAGATGGGGAAGGGGCGGGCTCTTTCCCATCCGCAATTCTATGTACCTGCCATCTTCCTGCTACTTTTCCGTTTTTTTTTCTTAACTCGCCAGTGTTTAAAGCTTCTCCACGCACGACGTGCCCTGGTCGCGAGTGTTCATGATAGACCCCTTTTCGCTCCGAAAGGTGTTCGTAAAGATTTTTACGTCAGTTACCTCGTCATACAAATTTCAACCACCAGATTTTTAGCCATTTTTTTCAAAGGAAACAGACACATCATGCAGTCGTCGTGTGGGGGCTATTGCCACGAAAGAATTCGTCACCGAATAATCAGGTGGTCATTGTTCTCAATGGGGAGCAAAAGCAGAGAAGCTTATCAGCTAAGAACGCTACATCACCAATTTATGGCTGCTCTCGTACAGGCGTTTGCAGCGCTTTCAGAATCACATTCTGTTATTCGCTCCAGAAATATTTTGAAACTCGGCAATGTTATCGTTTCAGAGATGCGACTGGTATTGCTGATTACTCTGATATGCTCAAGTGCTCTCGGTCTAGACAACGGCCTGGCCAGGTTTCTGTGTTTCCGTTTTTCTTTCTATCTAGTGAATCCGAAGTCAACTTATGTTGAGTCATCACAAGTTTCGTGACCACCTGACTTGTACGGACCTGTTATCGTACAAGTATTCCGCTTCACCCTCAGAAGTTGTCGCAGCTCTACAAAATGAGTCGACGAGATCGCTGCGGCTGTTATGAGCCGAAGAAGCTTACCTGCACACATAGTACCACTCCTCTGAGGCTGAGGATTTCCAGCAGTCCTAGATTTGTAGACGTCGAGCGTGCTATGCGTGCCACACTTGACAATCCGCGACGTAGGGGTCTTATGTGATCCACTCATAGTAGTTTGGGTCAACTCCAGTACCTATTACGACAGAAAGCAGGGGTCTCATGGACATCAGATCTCTCAATGTCAGCTCATTATGCACGATCTTTACCACCTGCAAACGAGGAGGCGTGCGAAGAGCCACTGGTAGAAGCGCAACCAAGGCAGATATTTCTCCAGCTGTTGCGGTCTCAGGACATAATTGGTGGGAAAGTTCGCTCTGGCTGCGCTCCAACAAACGCCCTTTCAAATCCTGCTGAAGGGATCCCTCTGGCAGGGCAGCAGGACTGTGCATACGTGAAGACGACAGAGTGAGAGAAAATAAAGATAACTAACTAGTTAACAAACAAATAAAGTAATCAAATAGTTGCACTTGTAGGACACCACCCATGGGCTGGATGTCATGGACTCAGTTTCGTTGTCAAACCAACTGTGACAAGTATCCTGATGACTGTATCAATGAAAAACTTTATCAGGAAATGGCAGACAGATTAGGTGAGGCCCAAAGACGAGACCCTTGCCTGCTCTGCACTCCAAAAAGCGTAGGATAAACATGAAAGCTTATTATACTTTAAGTGTTCAGTTTCGGATGGCTATCGTGATGCCGGATATAACCACATTCACATTGACGATTGCTGGATGGAACGGAATCGTGATGCTGATGGGCGGCTTGTTGCTGATAAAACGAGATTCCCTTCAGGCATTAAAGCACTTGCGAAATACGTCAGTGGACTTCTCTGCTTATCTCATTTCTGCAGATTTTTTCTTGAAAATGTTATTCTTTAAAATGCAGAAATATATGATTGTTGGAAACGATAGGGCATGTGTAAGGGTGTTAGTTATAGCGCAACCAAAACAGCCTATCCCGCCAATCGTTGCGGACTCAGGATTGCATCATTGGTAGAAAAGGTTTTCTTAGCGGAGCTCTAGTTCATGGCCCGTCCAACGCCCGCCGGTTTATCGAAATGGCTATGCATTGAGTTAGCTCCTCCGAATGAAGAATCAAACTGTAAATCTCAACCTTCCTCTCATTTCGGATGTTCGATTTGCTTGCTCCCTCCTATGACCTCTTTTGCCATTAGCGAGAGAATTCGCGCTGGGTGAAGGGTTAATGTCTATGAGGGTAACCCCTTGATGGTCACTCGAACGCATCCTTCTGACGCTCAGCGTGACTTGTCTCCTCTCCAATAGTTGATGTTGTGGACCCTGCAGACCCCCCCCCCCCTCCCCCTCCGCCCGCTCCTTCCTTGCGCTACACCAGCTTCTGACAATCCACGTGCCTGACCCTTCATCTGAAGGTTATTTGGAGTTTAAACGCAGTGAAGCTCAGAAGACCCGTTCGGATACTGAAACGCATTATACATGATTTTCAGATTTTTTTGGAGCTTCATTCGATTTCATTTTGTTCTTATTTTTTCACTTTTTTAGATGCATGACAGAAATCTCTTTTTGGGTATCTATGAAGATTGGGGTAACAAAACCTGTGCAGGATATCCTGGCAGTGAGGGTCACGTTCAGGTGAGAATTGCTATTATTCAGCTGGTCAAAGGCACAGTCCACGATCATTAGAGGGGTTAAGAGATCCCTTCCGATGAACGCCTCCTTCCCCCGCGTTTCTGACAGAACTTCGAGAAACACTATCAGCATAAGTACGAAAACAAGTAGTAAGAATTGTAGAGGTTTTTCAGATGGACGCACAGACGTTCGCCGACTGGGAATGTGACTACCTGAAACTAGACGGTTGTCATATGAAGCAATCGCAGCAAAGCATTGGTTAGTTCTACTGAATGTGTTCAAGAATAGTGCTTTCTTTTCGGAGTTAGTGCGGCGCTGGCAGTTTCATCACATCTTCTGGGAGAAGATCGAGCGCTTACTCCGCCACACCACCAACACCTACGTAAGTAGCGAAATATAACAATCCCGTCCGCTGCAGACGCTCGAGACATTCCAGCGGCGGGATTTGGCGCAACGCTAGCTAGTTTTCCACCAATTGGTGCCGCATGGCAGTTTCCGCTAGTGTTGGAGAACGAGCTAGCGCCAAATCCAGCGAGCTTGAAATGCCCCAGCATTCGTAGCTTGCGAATGCAAATGCAAAAAATTAATAAATTACTTGCTGTACTCAGTGTCATCCCTAACTAACACGGAGTTTTACGGTGCATTTTGTAGGTTATCCAGAAATGGAAAAAGCTTTGAATGCAACTGGCCGCCCAATTATGTATTCATGCGAATGGCCGTACTATTTAATTGATGAACAGAAGCAGGTTTGTTTTTGTTCCAATTTACCAATTTCACTTGAAAGAATATTTGCACAGATCAACTATACTGCAATTGCACAATCATGTAATCTCTGGCGGAATTTCAATGATGTGTCCAACAACTGGGCATCGATTCTGAGCACCATGCTTTTCTATGATCACTATCAGGACGAGCTGATTGATGTGGCCGGACCAGGACAATGGAACGATCCTGACATGGTAGACACTTTGTCATGGCGACAACATAGCTTTTAGAAAGGAATAGATTTGAAACACTGAGTATTGCGCAGATTTCTTGGCCTACACTTCCAGCGCGACCAGTCGTAGTTTATTGGGGGGGGGGGGGAGGGAGGGAGGGGAAGACACACACTTTGGCAGTTTCTACGATCACCCTCAGGATAAGTCTCAAGCTCCTAACGTTCACATCAATTGGAAAAAGATAAACTATGCTCATCACAAGAGGTAAGAATGACTCCACTTGCCAGATAATCGTGGATATGCTTCTCATACCGCGAACCCCGTTTTTTATGAAACTGGTCCTTCGCGGTAACGATCTGGTGCTAACGTATTTGGGGGGGGGGCCACGCGGCTCGCGGCGAGTGATGACTCATCGACTCTTCTGCTTCCTCCTCGGCAAAATAGAAGTAACCTCATGTTTAAGACATGGATATAACACCGTCGTATAGATATTGGAGAAGCTTAAGCAGGTTACGTGAAAAGTGCGAAGAAAACAGTTGTAGGGATTGGGGACGATTTTGCGACTAAATACCAAGCGCCTGGTTGATGTTGACCGTTATTCTTGACTACAAAAGATCAAACATTTGTTGTTCTCAGCTTCTGTGGGATTTCTCAGCAAGTATTCGGTGAATCTTGTTTGTTTTATTCTAATTTTGCTGCTAGATTAGCGCTCTAAGTATGTCAATGAGTGAAGAGCCGATGAGTCATCACTCGCCGCGAGCCGCGTGCCCCCCCCCCCCAAATACGTTAGCACCAACGATCTTAGGGGAACTGCAAGGACTCCCTGTGTAAAACATAGATTATCGCAATCCGAACAAAATCAACGTAGTTCAAACTGTTTAGTCCACCACTGAGCTTCTTGCCCCTCTGGTCTGGGAGAAGCATTCATTTCCATTTGGTGAACCCAGTTGGCAGGAGTCTTTTGAACGTCGTTCCTCTCCCCCCCCCCCCCCGAAGGTTATTAGCGCTGACCCTTAAAAGAGGATAATTGAGTCTGAGCTAATGTGTCTCTTGTTATCGCATGAATGAATTGTCGCGAGTTGTCGCTACCGCAGTAGGACGTATCGGGAATGAACGGCTACGGTAGGGTTTGCTTGACCTCTCAGTTCTGCTGGAAGTGCAACATGGAATATCTCATTTTCGATGAGAAAGATTGAGTTTTTTAGCTCGTCATTGGAATGAAGAATGGATTAACAGCCGATCAGGCGAAAGTTCAAATGTCTGTATGGTTAGTGACGTATTGAGACAGAAAGCAATTATACAAAATTTTTACAACATGGAGAATAATTTATACACTTTCATTCACTCGTGGAGCTTGTTCCTATTTACCACGGTCTTCGTGCGAGCCAATGGAAGTTTATAGAAGCCCCGGCTCTACGTCAATTGTCAAATTGACTGGGTGATTGTTGTTTTTCTAATAGCAGAGGTCATTTTAGGGCAATATGGTCTGCCCCACTAATTATGTCGAACGATCTTCGTGATATCGATCCGATATTCAAAGAGATTCTTCTGAATCGCGACGTCATTGCGATAGATCAGGATCCTATGGGAAAAATGGGAAGATTGATGATATCAGTAAGTTTTTGCTAGACATGTTGTGATTTCATTGCAGTTCAAGGTTTCTCCTCAGCAGTGTGAAAGATCGAGGAGGTGGTATTTCGGACAGGGGAGTGACTACGGAAGTAATGGGAGCACAGGACTGGGCGATGACGCGAGCGATTGCACAGATGTGGGCTGATTCAGAGAACTGCTTAATATGGTGCTGTCCCGGAGCCTCATTGTAATCTGAACATGAAACACGTGAAAGAGGCGCCAAAAAATTTATTGCAAAAAACTCAAAAGACTCAAAAGAATCCAAAAGTTCTTGCAAAAATTTTTTTTATCCTCAGCGATCTGAAATACTATAGTTAGTCGTCTGCAACCGAATCCGGATTGCAGACGACTAACTATAGTATTTCAGATCGCTGAGGATAAAAAAAAATTTTTGCAAGAACTTTTGGATTCTTTTGAGTCTTTTGAGTTTTTTGCAATAAATTTTTTGGCGCCTCTTTCACGTGTTTCATGTTCAGAGAATTGCGTTAACATTTTCTTGAACAGCACACGCTTCCTTGAGCGCCTGCGGTATTGGTATGCAGGCGCTGCTCGGATAAGGCGGAGGGGGGGGATATAGCATTAGCGGCAATTAGCACAAGCCCCCGTCAAACCGAGCTGCGCCCGTTTGTCGCAGCTGTCAAATGACTACCGCCACCGCGCTCACTTCAAAGCTCGTTAGCACTCTCCCGCGGTATGAACAAGCGTATCGAAATTTGCCGCGCCGTCGCGCGTGACGCACCGCCTGCCGACGAGTGCGGAAAACTTTCGGCCTGGGCGTCACGCGGCGATGGACGCGAAAAATTCAGACTGTGCGTCTGTCTCTCGATTACGATACACGTGATATCTCTGCATATTTTTTATTTTATATATTTCCTCACGTTTTTCACGGGTTTTATCTATTTTCTAGACCGTCTGTTCTGTCACGGCTGACGATACAGAGTATGAACAGCACCCCATCCCGTCTCAGTTATATTCAAATTCGAATTGCTAGGCAGGAAAACTCGCCTCTCTCGGCGCGGCGTCGCTCGCCACACCTGCTAGCGCGGCAAATTACTATTGTTTGTTATATATCACACTCTCCCCCCCCCCCATCGATGCCGAATACTGTATGCACAACATAAAGTCCTTTTTAGAATTTTCGACTACTAAGCAAATGAACACGGCTCCCATAATTTTGTGTAGCACCGGTAGAAGCATTTTCCTGTTTGTTTTCTTTGTTCATTACAGAACGACAACACAGCTATATACGTAAAGCCGGTACTGCCAAAAGAAGTCAGCGATACCTCTTTTGCCATAGCAGTTGTCAATAAGCATCTCTCCACTACCTATGTAAGTAAAGATCCCATTTATTAAAGTTGACTTGAAACTCGTGCTACAGGAAGTACAGTCTTGTTTGCTGCGGTTCCTAGGGCGGTCAGGGGGCTGGGTTTGGCGCGACGCCACGCATGTTCTCCACCAGTTGTACTCGCCTGCGAGTTTCCACAACCGGTGAAAAACACCTGGCGCTACGCCAAGTCCGACACGTCCCAGGATGTGCAGATAACAATACCATAGTAATGATGACGAATGCGAACATGGATTATGATTGGTTACCGCATTCAATCCATCAGTTACAAAGCCACAAGCTGAAATTCAATGCTCGCGTAAAATGCCGCGGTAACAAGAACGAAATATCGTTCACCACCGTGAAGATGCAACCTGCATTTAATTACCGATATTTTTCATGAAAAATTGCTGAAAGCAAGAACTACAAGATAGGGAAAACCTTCTCGTTCCATTTCAGACTATCAAATTCGCCTTGAACAAAGTTGGCATGTATCGTGAGAACGGCTACCAAATCAAAGATCTGTGGTCTGGAAAGGATATGGGAACCTTCAAGCCTACAGACACCCTAACCGTGCAAGTACCCCCTACTGGAGCGGCTATGTTCAAAGCAACTATTGTTTGAGAAGAATTAGTGTAACCATAAAATAAGTTATTGGTCTAAATCTTTTTTTGTTTGCTCTTTAATCGTTATTTCCCTCAGAGAGGCTGAGGTCATTGCCACACTGCAACTTAAGTCACAAAATGGAAAATCCCCTGTGGAAATGGTACCCGTTACGATACACTCAATGTTCGTCATAAGAAGATGCTCTGTGGGCTACGTGCGAGAATGAGCTTCTCCAATGGGAGTGAGCAGATCAGTTTCCCTGGAAGGGGACTATTTTTGTCAGTTGAAAGTGCATGACATAAAAGCTCTCTGCCCGCCATTGACCGCTGTGCAAGCCGTACGCTGCTGGCATATTGCCGACATGTTCGCTGTACCGGGGCCACCATGATCCTGTAGCGAACGTTTTGGCACGCTGCTTAAGACCCAAGAAAACGGTCAAAAAGGAGGTAGAGAGCAAGGGCGATGTGTTGTCATTGTTCTCTGACCTTTGCCTTTATCTCTTTGGCGTTGTTTGCAAGTGTAGATGTAAAAGAAAGCCCAAATATCGCAACCATCTACCATCTTTGCCATGCTTTCTTAAACGAGGAAAGAAGCATTTTTCTATAACCGCAGAACTGCCCACCTCCACTCCAGTGGAAATGGACCTCCAATCTACAGTGTTTCTCTGAAGACTCGGCTCCCGACCAACCAAGGTTACAGCCACTTGACACGCCAGTCCCTGAGATCCTAAAACACAATCTATTAGAACAGTCAGTCTACTGAGAGCGGCGTCAAGTCCAGTGTACCCAGTCCAATAGTATGGAAATCTACGCGGTCAAGCTCGGAAAACAGAAAAATCATAGGGACTACCTGTTCTCACTCCCGAATTGGAGCGCTTCACCTCTTAATCCTTCCTTAAAGCTGGGTAAAATGTCTCCCATTCCAAGGTAAGCAGATCAAATGACTTCATAATTTAGCAGACCGTAAGTATGATGTCCTGTACCTGCCAGTACTCCACTTCTCGGTTTCTTTTACTTGAAGAAACCGTTTTCGATCTGTGCATACCTATAGATTGTAAAACCGTGGGAACCTGGCTAGAACATTGATGGATAGTTCTGAAATCTTAACGAAACCTGCGAAACTAACGATTTCCTAGAAGATTCGCTTGTGGAACGAGAGGTGACGGGCGTCAAGTGACTGAATCAATGAATAAGTCAGTAAATTGCTCGAAACTCACTACCAGCGAGTTTCGCACTTTACACTGCACCTTCGGGCCCTAACAATAAAAGACCTCAAAAATTAGCAGGTCGGCAGTGGCCATACACAAGAAATGAACAGAAGTAACCGCGATCTTGTGATCCTTCCGAATAGGCCGTTGGAACGTTCCTGACAGCTTGAGGACAATCCTGTTCTTATAAGCGATACGTATTCATGAGAATCCCCGCTGCCTTCCGTGAAAGTCTCATAAGCACGCATAGCTGTTATCGTCGAATCAGTCGGGGCGGTGTCAGAAGGCGTGGAATGAGCCTAATCGCGAGGTTTCCACCAGGTTGCTTTCTTCCCGAATGAATCACTAACAGATCATTATTGGTAGATAAAGCAGCCGTGGTGGACTCACTCCACCCTTCCTAACACCACCCCAGCTGATTGCTACAAAACAGCTATACTTGGCGATGACAGCGAAGAATCGCCTGACTGCGCTTTATGCATTACGCGGTTTGGTAACAAGACAAGGTCTGACTTCTTTATTTCTATGAAAGTTTATCTTACAACTGGCAATCTTATGTACTAAAGTAGACCTGTTAACATTTAATGCGACGTAAATTGAGGTCAAATAAGGTCGACGTTCTTCGTGGTCATGTCACGTCTGCCGGTGCCTATCTACAGACAAACGCAGCTATATATTTCCCGCTTTTGGGGTATGCCCACCAGGCTCATTAAACTTGGGCTCGGGCTCTCAAATTCACCTCCACATACATATTCTAGGTTCAGACACTTTGCGCAAACACTCGAAGCTGAGAATGGCGTTGGCCCACTACGGTCTGGTTATCGTTATATGCAAGTTCGGCCTTCAAATGTATTCGAAACCTGGATGGTCTGAAAAGGCTTCAGCCTGGCCGGGTGTGCTTATACTATGTGTTCATAGTCACTGCTACTCAAACCATGTTCCTCCCATATGTTCTATTGAAAACATATGCTGTAATTTTTTACGGGCGAAATCCTTTTCTTAGACCAGGGAACAGGAGGGGTTGCACTAGTTTAGCGGCTCGGAAGCGAGCGAAGAGAGTGAAGAGGCCGTCATTATCTTTAGTAAACCCCCACACAGAAGTTGGCTACACCACGTAGAGATGAGAGGCAGTACATGAAAAAGTAGGACCGGGCTCTTTGCCTGCTGCCTTGCCCGTCGCTCGGTTCTCTCCCATATTTTTTTGATGTTCTCTCACCTGCGCTCACAGTATCTCTTCGCCTCTCGCTTCTCGACCACCGTTTGAAAGCAACCGTAACAAAGACGGCCCTGTTAATGACGTTCTTGACGGCTTTGCCTGCCGCTTTATCCATTGTCGAGCCTAACGTTCTGCAAATTCATATTCGGGCAGTCTACTCACGGCTCGTAATCACGCAGTCCGCCTTAAAGACACATGGTACGCTCAAACACATTGAGGGTGTATGAGACTATCAGCCCCCCAGCTGTCGATGTGTCGTGGTCCCCCCGCCCAAAACTGCACGGGGTCAGAGTACGGGGCCGTGGGAAAGTCGTAATTCCTTGCTACACCGCCCTCACGTTTATGCTAACACCATCCA
>MU912706.1:5324-15371 GCA_036418165.1 Cooperia oncophora
CCCCCCCCCCCTGTAGAGACTCTTTAGTGCAGATGACGATAGATGGCACCGAGGACAAAAATGGTTGTGAGAGCCGTGGTTGGAAGCACTAAATACACCTGGTGGTGAAAGTGATTGCTAAAGTTTCGTGCTCGTCTTTTTTCCTGACTTTTTTTGAGTCAATGGGATTTTTTGGAACCTAGGACTTTACACGTTGAGTTTTCTCACTTTTTTGGAGCCCCAGCTCCAAAAAATCCGATCTCAGCGAAGTGATAAACGGTCAGCGTGTTCTTTCATCTGCAATTTGCACAATAATTGATCCCACACATGCGTACTTACGCTGACGTACATCTTCTCGCTAATCTGCCAAGCGCTTTAGTCGACACTCAGATTTTTCACTCTTCTACTTCTGGAGTATCATCAGTATGAGCTTCTCATCTATTGATCCTGATCATGTGAAAAAAGCTACAATCCTCCAAAACTGTGTTATGTTGCTTGTTAAAGACATCGCCAGGACATCGGTTATGACACACCTCCTTTTATTATCCTTTCAGTATCTCTCTTATCTACTGTCTGAATCGACACCTTCATATTCTGTGAAGAATTTTTGGACTCAGATCGTCTCGGTGGGGCATTTCGCTGGTTCCCATAGATCACTACCTCTGCAAATTCCTGTGAGGCTATGCTATAGCATGCCGTTTATCCTTTATTACCCTTTACAGAGCTCTATGACCCGTTATGACCCCCTTTCTAGGTGAAATAAAAGCCAAAGAAAAGCGCTCATAGGGAGACTTCTTTACGCAATTGATTCCGAGAAAATGGTGAGCATGTAACGGAAAATACTGCGCGTCAGGATGAGGGAACAGACATTGACAGAGAAACAATCATACCCTGCCCTCTATGCGAAACATGCGTTGGGCGTCTTTTCCCCATGAGTGGGCGCGGACAGTTAAGGAACCACAGACATGTGGAATCCTTCTAGCGCTTTGCGACAAAAGTGGATCCACTGCAGGGTGTAGACATGCTCACATAAAACTCGCTCTCATACGCAACTGCTGGGGGTAAGATGGCAGGTAGGGGGGGAGGGTCTACGGACAACTTGAATTTAATCCCTTTGAATGCGTCATACATCTCTTTTTCTCTGCACCCTCGTCCTTGTTCATTTGCATTCTGTGCTCATTGTGACTCACATATTCCAGTTTTTCACACATGGTAAGTGGCTCACCCACCCTGGAGTCCCCTCCCCTTGAAAAATCCCGCTTCCTGGCTCGCCATACGTTTTTTGCACGTTTCGATGCTTTGGCAGCCGCTGCCCTCTATCCGTCTGCGTCACAGGGTTTCGTAACAGGACCATGCACAAAAGTTCAAGATGTCACGTAACCAGGGGGGGGGGGAGAAGCCGTACTGACACCACTATTTCATCCATCTCGATACGGTATTCTGGGTGGGATGCCTCCTCACAACCAGCCTATTTCTCGGACCTTTCCACATTTCCTTTTATTTGCTTCACTCTTTCGCCTTTTCTTTTTTTCGCGTCTTCACAATCATGCTAAAAGCGAATTGATCCTGGCCATTTCAAACTAATAATAATCCTCATGTGTTGTAAATGTACATATTAACATCAATGCTTTATTGTTATGGTGACACATTCTATAAATAATGCAATACTCCATTGTGCTATTGTAGGCACACCCTGCCCAAATTTTGAAATTCAGACAAGATTTTTTTACACAAATCTGGGCGCAGTTCGGCTTGGTGGGGGGCATTTTGCACTTTCGCTAGTTCCTTTTGCTAGTACAGTCAAGTCTCATAAGGACTAACTTTTAGCGAGACCTGTGAATGCTCTGAAGCTGGCGAAATAGCACAAGTCAGCCCCCCCTCCCCCGGCCTGAGGTCACAAAATTCACAGATCTCAACAAGGCGGCGTGTATAAGCTTCGCAGGTGACCATGCGATGTCCCCTCCAAGCCGAACAGCGCGCAAACTTTTCCTTGTGGGTAGCTTGCCTTCGGGACAAATTTTTAGCCAGATTGAGACACTGACACCGAGCTTTGAAAAAATAGAACGTATAGTAAAAACAGGGGCCATTTATGAACAGAAGGTCGACTAGCTCCAGCATTTATACATATCTTCGCTCTTTAAATAATCAAGTAATTGAGAGTAAATAAATTTAACATAAGTAATTATATATTATTAATTAGAATAATTGATACATAATGGTACGTTGTTTACTAGATACTGGGCAGGAGGTGGTGTAGTGCCCAAAAAGCGCCGCGCACACTCGTGGAGGGGTCCTTGGAATTCAATCCCAGGCCGACACCCGCCAGGCCACCAAGCCTTTCTACCCTCCCGGGCACGTAAATTGCGACCAGATTTGTCTCGAGGATTTATAACATTCACGTTGTACATCGGCTGGCCCCAGTAAGTCATTTGTATAGGCGTACATCGCAATTCAATAAGCCGCCCTGCTATTTTTAAATAGGAAGTAGAGATGGTGCCGCATCCCACAAAGGGATTGATCACTACGAGACATTTACCCTTTTATCCCTTCATTGGCCACACATTGAAGCATACTTCTTGATGAATACTGTTGGCGTGGGTGCTATTTTCTCCTTGAAATTGCCGCCTTTGTTCTCCTTAGAATTCGCAGCTGGTTTACTTTGAAAACTTTTAGGCTCTCTCCTTGGGTGTCTTTTGGAATTTTGTTGAAATTGATATTTGGAGTATCACCTGTTTTATCATAGCATTCGATAGTCAATCAAGTAATTTGATGACGAAACTAAAAGTATCTTAGCCTATATCTTATGGTCCATTAGAACGCTTCTCCAAGAGCCTCATGTCTTCAGATTTTGAGCTGTCGGGGCGGAGTGTGTTTGTACTCATGGCGAATATACCACAGAGAGACCACTGAGAGCGAGGTGGAAAGTCGACCTTTGTTCCTCTAGGGGGAGTCGTAATATTATTGGCTCGCCGACAGGGATCTGGAATGGGCCCGGCCCCCCCCGGCCGCGCTGGGGATGAGCGCGAAAAAACTTTCGGAGAAAGCATGTGAAGTTTTCACTTTTCTCCGCTGTAGGAGCACTGGTTACTTCATGCTTCATGGAAATTAAAAATTCCACTGTCGACCACACTAAAAGTGGGCTCTGTGAGTGGATACTTTTGTCCTAGAACTGCGCTGCTTCTCCAAGACCTGGACATAGACCTCAAGCGTCGGAGTAGCAACCCTTCCCTACCCAAAGAGAGCTCATTGCAAAAAAAAGGGGCAGATCCCTACAAATCAGGAAGAGTTGACTACGACTGAATCTAAAAACTCTATCTCTATTCGTGACTCTGCAAGGAAGTGAAAAAGAAAAGGAACAAAGGGCAAGCATGTCACGCATCCAGTCAATTAGGCTCACGACATCCACTGACTGATTGGTCTATTGTTCTTATACATTTTGTTCAACTTCAGCCAAGCGGATAAACTTTTGGCATCGTACAACCCTACAAAAACTAGCGTAAGTTACTAGTGAGTTGCTGTTAGTAGTATATTACGTCGAAGGAACGTCTCTTCATCAAAAATGATGGGTCATCAGGCTCAAATCTTACTCACAAGGTGCTAAGCAACTCAAAAGTGAGACAGAAGCAGAAAAAACCATCTGATATGCTCCAATAATATTGACACCTATTCCAGATACGATTTCGTACGAGTCAGCGAGAGAGGGCGTGCTTGGACGAGTTTCTCCTTATCTGTTGACGGTCGCGATATATCAGATCTTTCTCTTGTTACTCGTGGACCATTTCGGATGGAAACAAAGAAGCGGACAGAAAAAGATGGGCAGTAGGAAAAAAGCAGGGGCGTGGTATAGCGTGGAGGCGCGGCATCGCGCTCTTCACGAGCCGCCTGTCCCTTACAGATTACTATCGCCGCAAATCATATTCGGGGGGTGTTCGAAAGGGGTGGAATGGGCCATGAACAATTCATCAACCGATTTACTTCTTTAAACACTCACTATAGATCTCACTATGAAGAACAAGGAACCGGGAGGACGGCTAGTTCCACCCCTCTTGATACCGCTCCGAGTGACTGCGACGTTAAACAAAACAGGTAGCTGTGATAGTGGCAGTGGTAACGGTCTCTTCTAGGGAACCAATTGTGAAAGCGGTAACGCCTTTAAGCAGGAAATGGTGCAGTAGCAAGTGGTGCAGCTTAGCATGTATATGGCCCAAGAAGCCCTGGATCGACTCCTGCATTAGGGAAATGATTTGAGGCTTATCTGGGAGCGCTACAGCTGTACATGAGCCAGCTCCCACTGGTGACTCAACTGGCTAAATCGCACTCAGTTGAACCTTCGGAAAGGGCTCTAACGATGTCATAATTTCATCCCTACAGGAAAATCTAGTTACACGTGAGAATCTGTTCATCGAATCATCGAATTGCATAGTGGGACCTCTAAAGAGATTGTGTAAGCGTTTCTTTGGTCTCGTAATTCAATGAAGCTCAAACAGCAAGGAGTGCAAGCACACAAGTTGAACTTAATAGATAATATCACCTCAAATATAGCTCGAAACGAGGCGCTCAGACGTTGATTATACCCCAGAGTTCGAGAAGAAGGGTCTGCGTTTATTCCACAGCACATGGTTTGCTGTCGTAGTTCGTTATTTCGGGGGAACTATAATGATTCTCATCAAAAGACAAAAACAGCGAGAGTGTTCGTTCAGGTTCCTTTGAACTGGGAGTATGAAGAACACCAGACACAGCGCGCTGGGGGTTCAATAGTTCTATTTGATGTGAGTTATGGGTTACACCGTGAATAAATCGCGAAATGTCCACTTCTACTAGGACTTCCTCTGCGATTCCACACAGATTTTGCAAAAAGCCCGACACGCATATAACCTTTATTCCGAGAATCAGCGAGAAGAGGCTTTGCTTTCGTGCTCGAATCAGATTTTCAGAGTGAGAAAAATATCCATAACTTCAGCCGGGAGTGCATTTGTAATCCTGCAGAGCACGCTGAGCAGCTCCTTTACACCAAGCTCTCCTTTCTTTCATTTTTAACATTTTTTCGACTCGAAACTACCAGTCAAACATCACCGATGCTTTTCTACGCAATTATATACGATCGGTATAATCAGAAACCCCTTACACGACACTCATCCGCTTTCTCTCTCCCGTGTACTCCATAGCCCGAAAATGAGGAAGGGAGTCTGGCTGCTCATTTGGAACTAGCCCGGAAGCTCGTTTTTCGTGACATATTACCGTTCTGGGGCAATTGTGGTCATGCCTTTGATGAACAAAAGATAATGTGACGTTTGTTTCAAAAAGGAACTGCCCCGCGAAAAATCCGTCCTACGCCAAGTTCACATGAAGTACAGCCACGCCTTCCCCTTTCCGGATATGGAGTGTAGCACGTTGTGCGCTGGGAACTGCCAGCCAGTGCTCGTTATTGGTCGTTGGAGGGAGAAGAGTCGTATTTGTCTGTGGATTTTTTACAGTTGATTCTTCCTGTTTTCTGCGTGCTATCCCCTAACTAGGGGAACACCCAATGGAAATGGAGGGGGAGGGGGAAGAGGATAGGGTGATCGTATATGCTCGTCGCTTCGAGGGAGGGCTTAGTTGGCGGCACCGGAAGACTGCCATGCAACTACTAGTTTGATAGTTGAATTTAATAGTCCTTTGGAGGCGATCTCCCCACTCCCCAACTGAAAAAGCTATGGAAAATCTTGGAAAAAAGGAAAGAGTGATAGGAAGTTGAGAAGATTCAGGAACATGGAAGGTAGCACCGGGAAGATGGGATAGTAACAGAGCAGGAAAATTGGGGGGTGGGGGAGGTGAGTGGATGTTCTAAAAATTTTCCCTAGCGAAAGGTAGTGCTGTTGGGACCAACAGTTCGCTTACGTGGCACTTTACCCTTACCCGCAGTTTCATGTGGTGAAGTGCAAAACGGGCCTCCATCAGATTTTCATCTGAGAAATATTACCAAATCAGTAGATCTGAAAAAAGATCCCTTATAGAGTGCTCTATGTGAAATAAACATGGTTTCTATTTAGGCTGATTTTATTCAAGCTGACAGAGCGAGAATGACGCAGTGGTAATGGCACGGTGGTGAGGTTAGGCGAGAGCAGGAGAAGTCGCAGCGCGTGTTGGGGATCAATCTCGAATCAAATCCTTCAAGGCGCTCCCGTGCTACCAGGCAGAGCACGCCATCCGCGTTGCGATATTTTATTAAAATTAAGCCCCAATTCCATCTGAAATACGACCCGCCCCCCTTTGGAGTTGGGACGAACCCCTCCTCCAGCCTTGTCCTTCCTCATCTAAATGAGGCGAGCCGTGAGCGGCGGGGGGGGGGGGCAGAGTACTTCTTCTTTCCCAAACGTTTTGCTGTTGAGCGGGGGGGGGGCAAACGACCCCGCTCCCAAAATGACTTAAGTACGACACCCGCCGCCCTTTGCGTCGTGAAACAAAAGAGCATCAACTATCAAAAAAATTTTTTTCCTGACTAACTACGACCTCGCCCCTCCCTCGCGGCTGAAATAAGATCCCCCTTGGATTGATCCACAACGATGGCGTACCTTGCCACGAGGTCCACAGTAAAGCATCGTGATGTGACTGAAATTATCTAACAACTTCTAAAAAACGATCATCAATTGAGATAGAGTATTCCATGAAGTTCCCTAGAGGCCCGGGATGGACCTTTGAAAAGACCCTTTCGCACGTGCCCCCACACAGCGGGTGTTCAGCGCCTCTCTCTGGAATCATAATGGAGGGAAGGAAAAGAACCTCCACAATCGCCCTCACTTGTACATTGACTGCCCATACACTGTTTATAGAAGGCTCCTGAGGCAGGGCGTCGCTAGAAGCACCCAGCATACGTTTTGGGGCGGCCTCAGATTATTTCCGTCAATGGCTAGTCCCCTCATGGTGGCAACGATTGATGGAAACGAGTTGGCGCCGCGCCAAAACGTACGTACGCTGAAACGCCTCCACATGACGCATCGATAGCGAAAGCATATCCAGTGGACAATGGCATTCACAATACTACAACGATATTATAGGAAAAGTAATGCTTGCTCCTTTTCACTCCCGACCCATGAATGGTTTGATCAACCCTGAAAGGTTCATCCTTAATCCCTTTTCTTCCATTCGAGTGCGTAAAAGAAAGTTCGCAATTTCTTATTCCAATTTCGGTAACATTTTCATCTTCGCTCCCGATTTTCCATGGCAATTCTTGAGATGCTCGAGTTGATGGGCAATCTCTGCTCACGTCCGTTCGCATGAACGCACTTCGGAGCGTTTCAGCTCAAAGGATTAGCGAGTGAGGCATTGATGCTCAGATACACCCATTACCCTCATCAAACTCAAATGAGCTGTGATCCAGAGCTCCACAAGCTGCAACACCTAGTGTGTATGAAGAATATGAGTTGTTCATTCCAATACGCCACGCATTCGCCCATTAGCCCCAGCTTAAATGCGCATTTGTTACCGAAACGTCAGAGGATCTCGCATTACGACAAACTTCGAGAATCTCGGAATTAGCTGGTACCGGTTGCGACACTTCTTGCGACACTCCTTACAAAATGGATGAAGCAATTACAAAAAGGATAAAGCACTCGGTCAGTCCTGATTAGTCCTAGAAGACCGTGTTCTCGAAATCATACCTTTATTTAGATGCAGTTGTCCTGAGCTCTGGGACTTTTAGTGACAAGCCTGCCTATTTTAGCGCTTTTGTCCTTCTCAAGGCAAATATCAAGCTACTTTAGTTGGAACGTTGTCACAGCCGTAGATCAGATCCGGGATTCGATCTGCTGGACGTATGGTGGCAACTCGCCACTGCACTCCTGCCAACAAAAACGATTTCCTGAAGGTAATGGAAGTGTAAGGATATGTGGCAAGACACTCGTAATTCGCCGCGCCAGTAGACGTCGCGTGCGAGAAGGTAAAAGCGGCTTTGGTGGCGTAACGGATAGCGCACTCGCCCGGAAAGCGTGAGGTACGGGTTCGATTCCGGCCTGGGGTACGACTTTTGCACACAACTCTGCATTCTTGTGATAACTGCGTTGCTCCAGACATTTGTTGCTCTACAAGCTGGAATTGGTATAGTTGGCGCCGCGTCTCCCCTCCCGCGGTGCGGTATTAGATGGCGCGGCGTTCACCACCCCCCCCACGGCCCGGGCTTAACACCGGCATCCCACTACATTGCCCTGGTATGTGGCCTAGAGATCGTATTTCGCGCCGCGTCGAGGCTCGTGTGCGACTCGCACCCTTAATTGGGCCGATTTAGGTGGTATTGGGATAGCATATACGCAATGTACGAAAAAATAGACATAAGTGCCTACCATGTCTTTGTCCACATGAAATTCGATACTCCAATCGAAAGGATAGTGCAACTTAAGGAAACGTCGCGCCCGTTGCCGCGCGCGACGAAGCGGCAGTTTACGATTCTCTTGCCCTTCCTCCCGAAGTGTAAAGGGCAGAATCAAACGAAGATAACCAACATAATGACTGAATTTCAAGAGAGGCATTGGTTACCTTTTACTGCTCCACTTAAAGAACCGGGAATCCTCCTCAGACACGAGACCACATCCCACGTCTGCAGCAAGAATTGTCTGCAAAACGCCACAGGCCCCGACGCCGTAGGACACTTTCAGGTCCAGCGCTCGTAAGCGCGGCGGGTGCAAAACTGTCTGATGGCGGCCAAAAACCGAAGCAAACCAATACGATTGAAGGGGCACAAAGCACTCTCGCTGCCTGTTTCACACATCCCGAAAAACTGCTTCAAAAGCGTCAAGTCTTGCCAAGGCTGGGCTTCGGGGTGAAAGTATATCGGACTGGATGAAAGGTTTCGAAAAAGGCAGAAAATCTAGGGAACACAAAAAATTCTTCTGTTCCTAGCAGATTCAGTCGAAACAATGGTGGAACGCTAAACATGTGATAGGCAATCCCGGACTAGTAAAACAAAGTAACAACACACAAATAAACTGTCAAAAAATAAAAAAGAAATCCGATTTGTTCATTTGTTCGGTGGATAGCGAAGCCACAGCTGGCAACCAGTTTAGCACCTGCGAGGGCGCACTCATAGGAGGAACCGGCCCGGAGACTTCCAACTTCTTCGAGAATAAGTTGGAAAAGTCTCCTGTTCCATGAAATTACCTGGCAGAAGGTAGCTAACCATGCTCAAGGACGATCAGTTCCTTCGGGTTGAGCCGCACATTTTATCTTCATTCATAATCGCCTAGCTAAATGGTACTCGGTACTGGTCTTCATGGTTTTTACCCCTTTAATTAAGCCGCATAATAACCACAAACCACTGAAGATTCACCGAAAAGTGATAAAATATTTTGCGAAGCGTCTGTTTACTGCTTTCCAACTGCCACGTTCAGTTCCACCCACTCTCCTCAAGTATTTATTTATAGCAATTTTTCAATTTCTTTAGGTTTTCATCATTTACTTGCACTTTCGCTCGGCACACATATTGGATTGGCCCACATGCTATATATACATACACATGCGATCCCGTCTCAACAGCCCCTCTCCCTTCCATCTACTAATTTTTGTATTTTCCAATTCAAGTAGCAGTTTGCTAGGGGAAAAATTGGAGGTTTCATTGCTTCGACGTGAAATCGACGCAATGAACCGAGCAGGAGCAAAGCAGCTCCTCTGAAGGTTGCAATTCGTCAAGCTTTTTATGTATGAATACTTCAAGTATAAAAGAACTACATTCAAGGTTTCCATGGAATTCTAGTGCTCCCTCATTCCGTTCCCTCATTCTTTTGTGACGAATAAAGTTATTATCCTAGCCTTTTCAGCTGGCAACCGATTCAAAGGACTAATTATTCATCAATAAATGGGAATACTTTGAAAGATTCCAGACTCCGTCCATTTGCGCTCGAAATCTTTTTCTACTATTGCTGAATTGAGGAGTAATTCACAGGATTTCTGAGATTTCCAATTTTTGAGTTCTTTTTCTTAACTGATGATTGAGTGACCAGCAAAGTTTGATTGCGATTATTACTAGGTTGTCCGGAAAGTTCTCAGCGTTAGCATTTTTTGTACATTCATGGCTGATTAAGAACTCATTCTCCCTTGCGT
>MU912706.1:18368-29931 GCA_036418165.1 Cooperia oncophora
ACAAAACTAGCTAATTTGTTGTATAGAACTACGCTTTGTTTATCACATCAAGAGGAAACGGATGACGAACTGGGTCTTCACCGCGACGCCGTGACTCGAATTCACGTACTACGAAACGCACAGAATCGCTGGCAGATGACACACGACGAGGACTTCGGATACACGAGGCTGAGTGTGCGATCCAGCAGTTGTGGGAGGAGCTCCACACGTCCATTAAATTGAGGCGCATGACGATGACGTGACGCCTCTAGTAGACCCGCAAATGTTTGTAACTGCTCCATGAAACCCTTATGCAGTACCCCCTCTTTTTCACGTATGCTAGAGCATGTTCCAAGCTCCAGCCATACCCTTTCATAGCGTACGCTATCACTGTGGATGAACTGTGACTGATTCCCTTTTTGCAATGTACTATGCAAACCTTACCAGATTCTTTTACCTGTTTAGTGAAGCTGTACGTAAGGTTCCAATTGTTGAGAAGGTTGGTACTTGCTTCATCGGATACTGAGATATTTACATACATGAAATGCATCGGAAAGAAGTTGTCCACTTCCCGCGTCATATTCAGAATATACCCCACATTATTTTGATTCAGCTCCTCCAAGTTGCATTCCATTCTGTTCCAAGCAAGAGGTATTGGAAGATACGACTTGGCTTATCCATTTGACCCAGTATCACTTGTAATAAACCACATAGCTCGGACGGAAACAGGTCGGAAAAGAAGGGCGTTGTTCGCTTTATTAAATGACCCTTATACAGCAGCCCCACCATCTCCAACTAACTCGACGCGACTGCACCATAGAAGCGGTAAACAACACATATCGTCATATTTCCTTTGTAATAATGCATTCCAATCACTAGTGTTAGCCTCTACATCGTGGGTCGATACTACGGCAAGATACCGAGCGTGGTCGGAAACCTGGGTCTGAAGGCGAACTTTCGTGCTCATTTTTTGGACGTAAACTCCTGAGCATAAGTTGAAGATGACCTTTGATTTCTGCGCCATTTGACATCTTGATGTATTGCTTTACTAATGTCACAGCTATATTGAGAAATCCCTGAGGGGAGGGGTCGTATTCGAGTCGCTCAGAGGAGGGGTGAATTCCTGGAAGGGGTTCCCACAACTCTGAAAGTTGTTGGAATGTGCGATAGATTGTATTCTGGTGCGGAAGTAGTTGATAGGTGATCATCGAGTTGCTCGAGCGGGCGCCAGTCACGTCCCTGAAGCGCTAAAGATCACTAGAGTCATGCGTTTCGGGTACGATTGCAGGAGCAGGCCGATAATCGAGTGGATTCTACGGGCTAGCGATTATCTGGACAACCGCCTATATGGTGGTCAGGCGTTTTCGTGGAAGTTTCGAACGAGTAGTGCGATGCTCATCGTGTCCCTCCAGCGAGTAAAACCCATCGGCCAGCTCTGGTCCTGATCGCGCTATTACAAAAATAGGCGCCGTTTGTCTTGGTGGGGGTACCGAATGGCAATAGAGACCTGTGAATTTCTGTGACCGAAGTGGCTCACTTGTACTATTTTACCACGTCACAAGAGTTTACAGTTCCTAGCAATTTCCAATCTCTTATAGTTAGCTAACTTGAATTTGTTGGAGGAAGAACTCACTCGTGAACCTTTTCGTTGTTCAGTTTTAGTTGTACTACCAAGAGTTTGTTATCCTTAATCAGCGGGTTTATGTTGACGGCTATGAATAGCCCAGTCCGGTTTGGATCCCATGCGGTCCCGTGCGCTCGCCGCCCCTCTTTTTCTCTCTTTCTCTGTAATGCTGCTGCGATGTTTGCCCTTCGCCATGCGATTGCGCTATTCTGACGCACTCCTTATCTTTTCCACCCGAAGAACCTTATCAATTGACTGCTTGCCCTGTGTATAAACTCTTTATTTTTTTCACCGTGTTGTGTATCTGTCACATGGATTTAGAGCGCTTATATTTTTACTTTTTCGTCTTCAGCGATCAGAAAACAGCATTTGAAATGACTTTAGTCTCACAATCACTTGCCTTCAGATCTGCTGTGATCAATAGGGACTTCCTTAGCAAATATGTACTTTTTGGTTTTTCAGTACCTTAGTATTGTCATGTATGATTACTTCGAGCCTCAAACCTTACTCTAAGATTTCCAAGTTGCAATCAAGAAAACGTTTTTTTACGTTTTTTTTCAACTTCGTAGCACGAGCGGTGGTAAAGTAGCGGTGCTTTATAGATTGGAAAAAGGCGCTGTTTGGTTCAGGAGAGCATTTTGCACTTCCACTAGTTCTTTACGCTAGTTCATGTCAACTAACGAGGTTATACTTTGGTGAGACTAGTAAGCTCCTGTGAGGCTACGAAATAGTATAAGTGGGCCACTTTGGTTACAGGAATTTGCAGGGTGGCGTGAATTATAATAGTTTCGCGAAGCACCATTTGGTGCTCCTACCGAGCCGTACTGCGCTTTATGAACATTTTGGATGATTTGACCTCAGAGTAGAGATTTCAGGGATAGTATACACTATTACCGATGTGAAGGAGTTACACGAATGGATGGCTCGCCATCTGAGCGAGCATCCTTTGTTTGAAAGACTTACAAAAGAGGAAGAGGACAGTGATCCCGTTGTGCCACTTCTCTTTGAAAGGTGAGTGGTGGCATTTCTCGTCAAGGTTTTCCACTTCGATTCATGAAAGCATCCCAAAACTTCTACCCGGTCTGAATTGTTGTGGAACAGTGCCTGTAACTACTGCGCTATCTTCCTTTGGAATTATTTGGCTAAAAATCTGCTTGGGTGACAAGTTTTTTTTTCAACGCTCTCTACGCTTTGTCTATTATGCTTATTATGCACGCGTTTCATATTCGCGAATTCGCTTGGAGCGGTGAGGGGGGGGGGTGGGAGAGAGACAGGGAAGGGCATTTGACGCACTATTTGTGTGAAAATGGTTTCCGTGGTAGGAGGAGTTTTCTACAAAGGCTTGGGTGGTGCCTCAAGTTGGGTGAAACAATTTCTTCGTCCAGGAACAGGCTTTGTTTGACATCAGTCTCCACCAGCGGGTCCTTTGTTCTCACCTCCCTGGCAGAATTGTGCGAAACGGAAATTATACTACCTTTTCAGCTCCCCCAACTTTGAAAATTTCATTGAATGTATGTTTTGCTCGTTGACCAATATTTAAAAGTGTTTAACACAGCCAAAAGTCATGACTGTCATTTTGCCGACATTCAGGCGGAAGTGGTATAGAAGCAAGTGGTACGCTTTTCACGTTTGGGTCCGGCGGTCAAATCCTGGAGTGCTGGCTCCGCCCGGCCATCCAAGCCTTCTACCCGCGCCCTCGGGGAGGTAAAGTGGTAACAGATTCTGGAGGGATAGGAACAGGGACCTGTAGGTATGCTGGCCCCCGCAAAACACTATATAGGCCACATCGCATTCAATAAGCCACTACGATTCTGAATGGAAGTAGAATGCGTGCCGCATCCCAACAGGGATTGATCAACGCCGAAGAGTTTATCCTTTTCACCATTTATCCCGCCATTCGTCTGTTTAGTTGGGTGAAATTCACTTAACATTTTTACAATTCAGCACTGAGGAAGGCCAGAAAGTGTCTCGAAATGATGGTGACAAATATATGGCTGTATTCAGACGAATAGCTGATCCAAGCTGGTGATGTTGTTGGCAAAAATGCTGTATGAGTATTTGATTATGTTTCTGTTGTTTTATTAGCACCATAATTGTTTATTTGTTTGCCATTTTTGTTGTTTATTATTGTTATGCTGTTAAATGTTGTTGTATGTGCCGCGCTGGATAAAAGGTATTTTCAAGAAGTGTACTGGTGGCGAGGGTTTGAGCCTATGTACCTCACAGTTTTCCTATGAATAGCGTTTGTTTGCTTGACAATATTTGTAATTCAATACGAGTCGATTTCAGCATGGGCGAAGAGGAGTATGAAACCCTGCCCACGCATAGTGTTGGGGTAGGCTGTTTTCATTTTGGCTTATCTACTTTGTTTAGTAGGTTCTTTCAAAAAGGATCCTTTTAGGTTCACCTAGCCGCAGGTGCAGCAGCTGGCGCTGTGGAGCACTGTGTGATGTTCCCGTTTGATAGCGTCAAGACACGGTTACAGAGTTTATGTCCTTGTCCAGAGACGAAGTGCCCTACACCTGTTCATTCACTATGGAATATTGTGAGAAGGTAGAAATTCAACCAATTTATTCGTTGTTTTACTGGGCGAGTACTGCTGCTCGATTTGGAGGGAGCTTTGCACTGGTCAGATCTGTAAACAAAAACCTCTTAATAAGCGAAATGTTCGGTTGGGCCACTTTGGTTGCAGCAGTTTACAAGTCTTCAGAAGGTGGCCTCTACAAGCCCAGCTTACCATTAGTACAATACTGTGCCCATACCAAGCCGAATTGCGCGGAGGTAATTTACTGGCTCGGTAAAGGGTCATTCAAACGGTAACGGTGCCTTGGTAACTTTTGCCACTCAATTTAGTATTACTGCACTGTAAAAGTACTCCAGTCAAAGTACAGCCATAGCTTTATGACTTGGTGGTCCTGCATTAGTCATGTGAACACTGACTCGTAAGACTTTATAGGATGCATGTGTTACGCACGTGCGGAACGCATGTTTTCCATCTTTAGTCTTTTTGTTAGGTCTATCAGATCACTGAGCGCTTTTTTGAAACGTTTTCTCGCGTTTTAGGGACAAAAACGGGGTTCACGTGAATGGAGTCACTCAGTCCAGTTGCTTCTGGGAACGTTACAAAAGGAGTGACAAGGTTTTCTGGGAGGAGTCAGTCAAGCCACCATAGCGAAATCTATCTTTTGTGGCGTTTTTAACTTACAACATAGAAGCTTTTTATTGACTGTACTTTGAAAACAACGCAAGATGGAGCATTAGTGACAAATAAAAACGGAAGTTAATAACTTCGGGAGGAGGGGGCACGCATGTGAGCGCTTGTCAGCATGCCAAGTAATATAAACAATATACATTTGAGTACCAGGCAACCTTGTCAACGCCCTGTAATTTGACATCACCTGTCAAGCCCCCTGTGAACTCCTGCCAAACTTGTCAAAACGGCTGGTCAAGGTTCGAGAAAATAGAGTATTGGCGTCAGGGCATGCCATCGTTGTGGCATCCCAAGGGGGGGGGGTCGTATTTGACCGCGAGAGAGGGGGTCGTATTTGGTGTGAAAGAATTTTTTTGATAGTTGATTTTGGTTGTTTCACGGACGCTATAAGGGGGGAGGGGTCGTATTCGGTCGTTGTTGGGAGAGGGATTGCCAAAGATCTATACAACTACTTTTTTCGATGGTTGAAAAGAGATGATAGTTGAATCCTGCCGACTTCCCCACCCCCCTCAACAGCAAAATTTTGGGGGAAAAAAACCAGAAATTTTCGGGAAAAAATGGGAAAGTGGTGGAAAGTTGGAAAAATATGGGGTAGTGGTAGGTAGCGTGAGAGGCTCTTATCTGGGGATGGAGTTAGGGGGCTGATGAGTTTTGTTGGAAATGCTGCTTTCTGGGTCGGCAGTCACTATGAGGAGGGATTGTCTATGTTCTTATTAGTTTCACTTATTTCAGAGAAGGTTGGCTTCGGCCGTTGAGGGGAGTTAATGCTGTTGTAATCGGATCAGTGCCTGCACATGCCCTATACTTTGCCGTATATGAAAAGACCAAAGTAAGATTTAGAATTCATGGAGCTTGAAAGATCGTATTTAACTCTATAATTAGGGTTACCTTACGGGAAATACAGCTGGTATGTCAAACATGTTGTCATATGGTGCTGCTGGGGCCGTGGCAACCTTGGTACATGATGCGGTGATGAATCCTGCCGAGGTATACTATTTTCAGTTTTTCAGCGTCTAGTCCCTTGAAAAGGTTCCTGAGCAATCTATTTTTCACCTGTTCAAGGTCGTTAAACAGCGGATGCAAATGCAGTTTTCCCCGTACGGATCTTCCCTTGAATGCGTACGTTGTATTTATCGGAGGGAAGGCATGGCAGCTTTCTATAGATCTTATACAACGCAGCTGATTATGGCAGTTCCATTCCAATCCATTCATTTTATGACCTATGAGTTCTGGCAACAGGTACCATTTGTTCATATCCATATCGAACTATTTATAAACATACTACTAGTTTGTTGTCGCAGATCCTGAACCCGAAACACCAGTATGATCCAAAATCACATCTAATTGCTGGTGGTTTTGCTGGTGGATTAGCAGCTATGATAACGACGCCACTGGATTGTGTGAAAACTGTGTTGAATACGCAACAAACCCCAGAAATTGTATGTCAGAAGGAAATTCTTCTTAAGGTAAGAGAATATCATTGGCTTTGTTCTGCTTCTTATCTTAGCGCTGTGCTTTTCTGATGTTCGCTTTCAATGTAACATTCAAGAAGGCGTCTGTATTATTGAGTTCTGCTAAGTCAGACCACTGATAGATGAATAGATGGAGGAAGTTGGTAAGAAACTCACTAGCTGCGACCTCATGGTGGTTGAGCTGCACGAACTCAATCAAATTGATTCTCTGCGTTCCCTGTAGAATTTTCTACTTTTTTTTCTGCGCTCTCTCATATACATGGTACTATTCTATGACCACTGCTACCTCACGCCTTGAACTTTTGCCTGAAATAGAGCTCACCGACCAATGAATCGTATGAAAAAGCCTATCCAGCCTGTAAACTCTTAAAGTTGTACACTAGCACGAGATTTGTTTGCATGTGTCAAGAGTACACAGGTCTTACCAAAGTGAGAGTGAATAATATTAACTAGCGAGGAAAAATAGTGAAAGCGCGGAGTGTCCCCTCCCTTCCAGTCCTCTTTGAGCCGAACAGAGGCGCCACATGTTTCCATGCTTTGGCGACTTTCTTCAACCTGTCCATGCAATAGTCATGTCATATACAAACACTCTTTGATTTCTGTCCCCTCTCCTTTGTATAGCTGAATCATTGGGCACTTTTCCTTCTGACAACACCTCTCTCCTTCTTGGCTGTTCCTAGGACTTCCTTTTGATTCTCACATCGCATGACTTTACGAATATGGAGCATGGAATATTGCGTGATAAGTGAGAATGTGAGAATCAGGAGAATATGCGCAAAAGAATTTGTAAGTAATGATCCAGAGAGCTGACGTATGGAAATAATGCGCCTAAATTCTATTCTCATAGACGGAAAAACCCCGCGAATTATTCTATCTCAGACAAATCCACCGAGCTTCTATAATGATGGTGCGTCCCAACCAACCGAGTCATACATCGCTCACTAGAAGGATTTAGGAAAATTGCCCGGGAGGCGACCAATCGAGAGTTTCATCGCTCCAGTATTGGCAGTCACGCAACTGAGCGCGCATCAATAGCTAGTCGCAAGCGATTCCTAGGTCGTAATCGCTAGCCGTATTTAGTTAACATACAGCGCAGGCAAGTCCACGCGCGACGAGTTTCTCACCGGGTCTCGTGTCATTACGCCAGAAAGTAAGACCGTCTATAACGAGTTTGCTATACGTGGAGAACCACCAAGTGGGAAGATTTCGCGAACACGTAGAAAGCATGTTCGAGCGCTACAGCAAAAGAGACATCCGATTCCCATTTAATCGTTTTAGGCGCATTATTTCCATATGTCAGCTCTCTGGATCATTACTTACAAATTCTTTTGCGCATATTCTCCTGATTCTCACATTCTCACTTATCACGCAATATTCCATGCTCCATATTCGTAAAGTCATGCGAGTGAGAATCAACGCCTTCTTGAATGTTACGTTGAAAGCGAACATCAGAAAAGCACAGCGCTAAGATAAGAAGCAGAACAAAGCCAATGATATTCTCTTACCTTAAGAAGAATTTCCTTCCTGACAGGCAATTTTCTGGGGTTTGCTTGCGTATCAACACAGTTTTCACACAATCCAGTGGCGTCGTTATCATAGCTGCTAATCCACCAGCAAAACCACCAGCAATTAGATGTGATTTTGGATCATACTGGTGTTTCGGGTTCAGGATCTGCGACAACAAACTAGTAGTATGTTTATAAATTAGCTTCGTTTATAATACCATTTTCACTTTAAATTCACCCCTTTTCAAACCAAATTCACCCTTTTTCAAACCAAATTCACCCGTTTTCAAACCAAATTCACCCGTTTTCAAACCAAATTCACCCGTTTTCAAACCAAATTCACCCTTTTTCAAACCAAATTCACCCACCTTCCAAATCGCATTCGCCCACCTTCCAAATCGAATTCGCCCACCTTCCAAATCAAATTCACCACTTTTAGGCTGCGCAAGTCATCTACCAAATCACGCCGGACACTACTGCGGGCCCCGCCCCCTCGGCCACGCCCACTTGCTTTTTGCGGAATTTTGATATTTTTTCAAAATTATTGCATTTTTGGACTGCTGCGTGAAGCCCCGCCCAGTATGAGAGGCTCCGCCCACTTTGGAGAAGCTCCGCCCACTTTTCAAAAATGATGCAAGTCGGCAGTATAAGGTCTGATTTCCATGCTAGGGTCTCGTTTTCCGTCACTTCCGTTAACAAACTTATGGCCTAATTTTCTTGTCGGTGCGAAAGAAGCGGCCTAGCTTTGAAGCCCGTAAGACCTGATATACTGCCGACTCATCCATCTATTTTTTTGAAGGGGCGGAGCCTTCTCCAAAGTGGGCGGAGCCTCTCATACTGGGCGGGGCTTCACGCAGCAGTCCAAAAATGCAATAATTTTGAAAAAATATCAAAATTCCGCAAAAAGCAAGTGGGCGTGGCCGAGGGGGCGGGGCCCGCAGTAGTGTCCGGCGTGATTTGGTAGATGACTTGCGCAGCCTAATAAAAGTGGTGAATTTGATTTGAAGGGTGGGCGAATTCGATTTGGAAGGTGGGCGAATGCGATTTGGAAGGTGGGTGAATTTGGTTGAAAAAGGGTGAATTTGGTTTGAAAACGGGTGAATTTGGTTTGAAAACGCTGTTGGATATTTGTTTGAAAAAGGTGATTTTGGTTTGAAAAGAATTCGGCGACGTGCGCGTTGAAATTTAAATAGTTCGATATGGATATGAACAAATGGTACCTGTTGCCAGAACTCATAGGTCATAAAATGAATGGATTGGAATGGAACTGCCATAATCAGCTGCGTTGTATAAGATCTATAGAAAGCTGCCATGCCTTCCCTCCCGATAACAAATACACGTTACGATTCCAATGGGAAGATCCGTACGGGAAAACTGCATGTGCATCCCGCTGTATAACGAGCCTTAAAACAGGTGGACAAAAATAGATGCAGAATCCTTCTTCACCGGACTAGACTGCTGAAAACTGAAAATAGTATACCTCGGCAGGATTCATCACCGCATCATGTACCAAGGTTGCCACGGCCCCAGCAGCACCATATGACAACATGTTTGACATACCAGCTGTATTTCCCGTAAGGTAACCCTAATTATAGAGTTAAATACGATCTTTCAAGCTCCATGAATTCTAAATCTTACTTTGGTCTTTTCATATACGGCAAAGTAGCTTAGGGCATGTGCATGGCCACCTGCATTCGCATCATACAACAGCATACAATACTCCCCTCAACGGCCGAAGCCAACCTTCTCTGAAATAAGTGAAACCAATAAGAACATAGACAATCCCTCCTCATAGTGACTGCCGACCTAGAAAGCAGCATTTCCAACGAAACTCTATCACTCCATACCCAGTAATGAGCCTCTCCGCTACCTACCACTACCCGTATTTTTCCAACTCGTCCAACCATCGTTTTCCCAATTTTTCCCGAAAATTTGCTTGTTTTTTCCCCCAAAACTTTTTGCTGTTGAGGGGGGGTTGGTGGAAGTCGGGCAGGAGTTCAACTAACATCTCTTATTATACCAGTCGAAAAAAAGTGGGTTGTATACCTTTGGCAATCCCTCTCCCAACAACGACCGAATACGACTCCTCCTGCCCCCTTATAGCGTCCGCAAAACAACCAAAATCAACTATCAAGAAATATTCTTTCACACCAAATACGACCCCCTCTCTCGCGGTCAAATACGACCCCCCCCCTTGGGATGCCCCAACGATGGCATTGCCCCTGGGGGGGGGGGGGCCGGGGGGGGGGTCGCCAATACTCTATTTCTCGAAGCCTCTTACCAGCCCGTCTTTTGGTACACAAGTTTGGCAGGAGTTCACAGGGGGCTTGACAGGTGATGTCAAATTACAGGGCGTTGACAAGGTTGCCTGGTACTCAAATGTATATTGTTTATATTACTTGGCATGCTGGACAACCCGCTTCACATTGCCGAGCCCCCTCCTACGAAGTTATTAATTTCCGTTTTCATTTGTCACTAATACTCCATCTTGCGTTGTTTTCAAAGTACAGTCAATAAAAAGCTTCTATGTTGTAAGTTAAAAACGCCACAAAAGATAGATTTCGCTATGGTGGCCTGACTGACTCCTCCCAGAAAACCTTGTCGCTCCTTTTGTAACGTTCCAGAAGCAAACTAGATCTTGACTGTTGACTCCCTTCACGTGAGCCGTACTTGTCCCTAAAACGCAGCAAAACGTTAAAAAAGCGGCTCAGTGATCTGATAGATCCTAACAAAAAGGACTGAGATGATAACACATGCGCTGCCGCACCGTGTCGTTCACACATGCGTTCTATAAAGTTCTCAACGAGCAGTGTTCACATGACTTAATTTCAGGACCACCATCATAGAAGCTATGCGCTGTACTTTGACTGGCAGTACTTTTACAGTGCCAGTCCATATCAAGGCTCCGGTTTCCCCGGTTCAGTATGAAATGTCCGTTTTTCAGAAGTGCATAGTTCGAGTCCGTATCTAAGGCAAAACGCTCCGGCAGTCCTTGGTACTGAGTTTTGGTAAAGGTGCAGCCTCCCTCTTTCTTACCTTCGGTGGACCTCCGGCTGCCGTGGAATCTGACTTTTTTAGAAAGGTTTTTGTAACGACATGGACAAGTCCAAATTGCGTGTTGTCTTTTTGCGAGTACGAGTCTCGCCGTGGAAGCACCGCAGACAGGCAGCTTCGGAATATCCACGTCCCGTACTTTGGCAGAGGATGCCCTAACGAACAACAGTACGCTGACTGGTTTGCAAGAGTTTGAATCCGGCGAGCTTCGATCTTTTCAAATGTAGTTCGAGGTGAGGGATACGGCCCGAGTGCAAGCTGAACAACGATGAGCTTAAAGCCGTAGTGGAAGCTGATCCCACTCAAAGTACTCGAGAATTAGCGGCAAAGTTTGGAGTATGTAAGGTGACGATCTCGTCTCATTTGAAGCAAATTGGCAAGAGTAGGAAGCTGGACCGTTGGGTACCGCACGACTTGAGCGATCGTCAGAAGAGGGTCCGCCTTGAGGCTTGCCTTTCCTTACTTTCTAGGCAAAAAAGCGAGCCTTTCTTACACCGTCTCGTCACATGTGACGAGAAGTGGATCCATTTCGATAACAGGAAGCGGTCTTACCAGTGGTTGGACAAGTCGGAACCGCCAAAACCTACGCCGAAGCCGGACCCTCACCAGAGGAAGACTATGGTATCAGTTTGGTGGTCCTCCGCAGGAGTGATTCACTACAGCTTTACGAGACCTGGTCAGGCGATCACGGCGGAGGCGTACTGTCAAACAGCTGGAG
>MU912706.1:36295-46805 GCA_036418165.1 Cooperia oncophora
CACTCGAAGAATTTCGCAGTTTCACAGAAGTTTACAGGTCTTACCAAAGCGAGTCTTGTTAATTAACATGAGCCGACAAAATGGACTAACTAAAGTGCAGAATGCCCACTCCGAGCCGAACCACCTCAGAAATTCTGAAGGAATACGCCGCAAACTTCGCTTCCTTAAAAATTGTGGAAATTACTGACTGGCATAAGCTGTTTCCACTTGGCTCGCTCAAATTCCTGGAATTCCGCTAGTATTCCGCCATTTTTTCCCCGATAGTGTTTGTACAGGTGCGATAATGTAGGAAGGTGAGCATTGTGGTGTAATACGATTTTTTCCTGGCCTAATGCTTGACCGTCTCGAACCTCATCTACATAGTAGCGACAAGTGGAAGAGGTTGTAAACGTGTTTCTCTATGACTAATACAACTTCAAGAAAAACTCCATCATTACCGCATTGTCACGCCTGACGTGCGCCACCGGTTCCGCGCTACATTTTTCCGATCTTCATATGTATTTTCGCCAAATGCCCCGTTCCTGCTTTCGTGGACTTTATATATACTTAACCCTTCTCACCTCTCAGTCATATGCAGTCAGTCTGTCAGCCGGTCTCACCTCGTTCGCTCCCGTTCCGGGCCATTTCATCAGCATCCCAGCACCTCGACTAACTCTGCTCCTTCCAGGTACACCGCCAACATGCAGACTGTCACGTTGATCGTTCTTGTCGCCGTACTCGTCCAGGTAAGAGGACAATTTTAACCAGTACTTAAAGCCTAGTTCTCAAATGGGGGCTTACTTGGGATCCTGGGGGAAGCTCTCGTATCGGGCCTGATGATTTGTGGATTTCCTGATGCCATCTGCAAAAATAGTGCCCGGAAAAGAGATGACGGCTCTTTCTCTCCCACCGAGCTCCCGGCGAGGGCTTTGTCTGAGGACATCGGATAAAAAAGGTAAATTTGAATTTTAGGCCGAACAGAGCGCCTTTGACACCGAGGCATGTCTTTCGAAGAGAATACCAGACGAAGGAGGTCATATATGGTTGCTGGAGGGGAGAGTCGTGGTTGTTCTGGCAAAAATAATTCCTCCGTGGATTTTTGACTTTTCCAGCTGCTCTAGTTAGCGATGCTGCCAGTGTTTCTTCAAATAGTTAGGCGCATGAGTTCGCCCTTGTTCTGCCCTCCGCTCCACCCTCCATCCGACGGCGAAATGTTTGGAAGTTGGTGGGTACGTACGTATGTAGGTAGGTAGGTAGGTAGGTAGGTAGGTAGGTAGGTAGGTAGGTAGGTAGGTAGGTAGGCAGGCAAATAATGATTGGGATCGTACTGTGAGAGGAAACTGGAAAATGGGATCGTAGTCTAGGAAAACTCCTTGGACCAGGACTGCCCTGTGGAAGGGGCAGGGGTGGGCGAGTAAGTGTTAAAGGATCAGTTTTCCCTACCTGTATGAGGTGTCCCGACTTTGGATACTTCCCTAAACCCGCCGGCCCAGTCCTATTAGTTAGTTACGTAACGCACGACATCGTTCACGGTAATTAGTAGGCGCATCCACTTTCCTATTGACCCCGATTCGGGTCTGCACGGAAACGCATACGGATTTGTTTCTGTACTGGCAGAGTAAGTGCCAGGAATCCCCTGTTTAGCCGAGAAGCGGAAACTCGTGGAATTTTGGGAGTGAATGCCCGATTATTCCCTCTCGAGCAGGGAGATAGGCCTAGAAACGAGCGCACTACGAGCTCTTCTCGTCCCTATTGCATTTTTGATCTGCACCTGCCATTTCTCCCCCTAGACCGCCAGAATCTTCAAGAAGCGCAGCGCTCCAACATGGCCCAGAGCACTTCAAAAGTCCGTGATCCGTCTGTGGTTGGTAGGCAGCTTTCCAGATAGGGACGCGTCCTGATGTAGGCAGGTTCTGCAAATACGGCTCCACCCCTCGTTGGGAAACCCCAGCGTACATAGTACCTTGCTCGTTCTTGGTGTAACCCAGGGTTTCCAGATAAGCACAGCGTGGGTTAACCTCTCGGTGACCAGCGTGATGTTTCGAGCTATAAGCTAACTGTCCCCCCGTAACCGTCTCCCAGCGATTCAAATGCGATTTCGTTGAGGATACTTCACCGATGTTCTGCCCTGCGGTCGACGCAATCAAGCCTGGGCGCAGTACTGTTGTAGTATTATTTGCCGCAAAGATAGCACAATACCGAGTATGCCTGGTCGGGTATCGAGGGAGAGCGTTGCAAAATTAACCCTCCCTAACCTTGGGGTTAGCTCAAGTTCCCATCCAGTTCAACGAGAGTAAGGTAGATTACTGATTTAACCCCCAAAGTTAGCGAGTGTCGACGGTTTTCTCGAGCAATCCGGAGAGCAAATCTAGCTTTACCCTAGGTACTGTATCACAAGGCCTAAAACATGGGGTGGAGGCGACAAAGGTCTTCTAAGTCCCATAGCGACTAATCCTGCCCTGTTTTCGCCGTAGTTGGCAATAATGAGAGCGGCTGAAGTCTCGCCACTGCCTGACGATCGCGACCCGGTTGTACAGTAGCTAACACCCGGATTACAGTATGGCCGTCACTGCAAGGGAGCCTCTTCTTTGTCCAGACAGGACCTCTGCTCTAAGCAAACCCGAGAAATACCCTCTAAGGACTGTTACTGACGTACTGTTCCCTCCCATTCACTCTGCGATCGATTATTCACCAAGTAAAAAACCCCTTTCACTGATTCGATTAGTCCAAAGATAGATGGCTCTTGTGGAAGTTGCTCGTGTCAGGGTCGGTCAGTTAGGAAGAGTTGCGGACTTTACAAACCAGAAGTTCACTTTTGTAGGAAAAGGAGAGAGAATTTTGCAGGAGACCGAGGCAGAAGGTCATCAGCATGGTTCGGGTGCATTCGCCTGCACTGTAACCTGGGCTCCGGTCCTGGAAAAAGCTCCAATGGATCAAGTGAATCATGTGAAATTTGGGCATAAGAGCCTGAAGAACGTTGGAGGCTGTTGGTTCTGCCATTGTAGCCGCTCCAATTGCCCGTCCCGAAAACTCGCTCCTAAAGAATAGCAGGGAGCGATAGTTAGTGGAGTTTCAGGAATTAATGACCAACTTCCCATTTTGGGCTGAAGGCAGACCTAGAAATTGGAGCTCTAACAGGTTTTCCCCTCAAGTTACCTGCTTAATCAACTCGCAGGACATTCGAATCCAATGGAATATGAGCTCCAATGCAGGGCACGTCCTCGTGGTGGGGAAATTTTTTTGCACAATGCGACCCCTCCTTCGGGAGTTCCTCTCAATTCCTTGACACGTCCCCCATTCCTGACTTCTATCCTACCTCCTCCTTTCCAAAAATTCTTCCCTTTTTCCCCAAAAAATTTCTTTGAGAGGTAGGGAGAGGTTTTGAAAGGCGTCCGCAAAAAGCGCACTCGAAACATGAGGAAAAAGGAGGAGAAACGGAGAAAATTCAACTACCCAAAGAATTTTTCTTCGAGGTAATTACGACCGTCCCTCCCTCCAGCGACCAAATACGACCCTCGTTCTGGAGATTCCCAATGTATGACGTACCCTGCTCCAAGCAGCTTGGTGCTCTACCGTGGCCCCAAAATGGGGCACAGTTTCGCTCAGTGGGGGCACCTACTGGTGCTCGGCAAAACTCGTACAGGCCACCTTGTAAGGACCTTGGAATTCCTGCGGCTGAAGTTGCTCACTTATACTATTTCGTAGCCTCATACAGGACTTAAAGGACTCAGCAAAGTATGACTGTTAGTCAGTAATGAACCTCATGACACTAGGCAAGAGTGCAAAATCATACCCGCCCCCCGCTCCCCCAGAACCAGACAACGCCCAAAGGGCTTCAGAAGCCTACATCTGCGCCGGAATCTCCGTCGGTTCCAGGTGATGCCAGGAAATAAATTCGCCTAGTAAATGTCCGAGATGTTCGGTGCCTGCCGATGACGCAAGCGATGAAGGTCGGCTGAGACTGTGATTCACGTTTTTTTGTCCCCTTATCGCTTTATCACTTCCAAACAACGGTGAAACAAGCCCGATTACTCACCTCCATTGAGAAAGGGCGTCAACTATCCATTAGATCTTGTTGGCGACATCCTTAACCCTAATGCACGGTCCGAACAGGTATACTAACGATAAGTAACCAGTCATAGATGATGAGATCAAGTGTAGCTGATGGAGGACCGATCTCATGAGGTGTTCTTTGCGATCTTGTGTTGTTCATCCAGTGGGATCGGATCGCGTCACGGGATATAACTCGCTGGGTTAGAAAGTTCCTCAGATTGGAGGGGCGAGTTGGGGTCGATCTCGAAGCACGCCGCGATGTTGTGAATTGCAAAGCTCACAGCTACTAGGGCTCCGGAATGAAGTGCACCCTCTGCAAATATTCTACAGTGCTAAGATTAGAATTTTAGGGTGAGAAAGGTTTCTGAGGCAGTGGTGAAGAGAAGGGGATTAGGGGGGGGGGGTTGGATGGACTGAATTGTGTTGAAGTTAGGAAGTTTTTGCAAAATGAAAGAGCCAGGCGAAATTAATCTCAGAGTCGCCCATCTCGTATAGTGTGAAGCTTGAAACGGTGGCTATGAAGTCCTCAAAGCACTTTGCACGGCTAAAGATAGAATTGAAGGTGGAGAGAGGGCATTCTGGGAGCAGAGATGAAGAGGCGATGGAGAGGTGCCCCTGCCTGTGCTAGTTATGCTCATCTCGTGAGAGGGACCGTAACGGCTGTCTCTGCTTTTGCAACCAAACAAAACTCAGGCTTTCTTTATCGCTTTCTGTAGCTGAAAAGGCCCGGGCACTGGCAGCTAACCATCCAATTGAGCTAAAATTGTCCCGGTAGGGCCGATAGCAGCATGCGTTTCAAGCAGGCCTTTTTAAGACGGAAAATCGAGCTAGTGAAGCGCCGTGGCTTCACAAGACAATGCTCCTTCACATGGGCATGTGGCAAGAGAATCGCAATTCCGCCGCGCCAGGTGGCGACGCGTGCGACGTCGCGTCCCGCAATAAACGACAATTCTAAGTGGCTATGTCCGAGAATGGACAATTTATGACCAGAAATAGACGTGAGCGCCTACAATGTTCTTGCCTACATGAAATCCGATGCATCAGTAGACAGTGCAGAGCAAATTGAGGAAACGTCGCGCTCATTGCCGCACGCGACGTAGCCGTAATTTAGGATTCTTTTGCCCGTCTCCCCTTCACATGGCCATTGAGTTTATGAAAAAACACGGGCATATTATAACGCTGTGGAAAGTTTTCAAAATTACTACCCCTCCCCTGAACTTCCTTCTTTAGTAAGACTCTCCCCCCCTTCCCCAACTTACCTACCGTTTTACTGACTTTTTCTAAAAACATGCGCCGTCGAGCAGGAGTATACAGAGCTCTTGAGAAAACCGACAGTCGGAGCCTTCAAAGGGAAATATGGCTACCCCCTATGAAGGCTGAATTCACCCCGCCCCTCCTCCCTCCTCACCCCAATATGTGATTTCCTGTTTTCCTTGATTTTCCCTGATTTCCTCAACGATGATGTGCCGTGAGATGGGGCGGTGAGATCATCGAACGCCCTATCCGTCACATTCCAAGACCATTCGCGAGAACCTAAGAATGTCACGTGGCAGACAGGTACATGACAGGGTCAAAACCATCATGCCATGCCGAAAAACTGAAAATTGTGAACACTAGAACAACTAGTCATCACCTATAGTAGGTCATCGTGGACTGATAAGATATCAGACATCATTCTAGGAGATTTCCCATGGGTAATTCTGGACCTTATGGATTCTCAGCATTTTCTTTATGTGAGCGGAGAAAAGAAAGCAATCTAGGATAGGAAGGATGGACTAGGAGATCGTACCACAGGGGAGGTCGACGGGGAGTGATTAGAATGATCCTCCTCTCGGGCCTGCAGAAACCCAATCCTCCAAAAAGGTATTTGCCACACGTTTCTTTTTCTCGGCTTAGACTAGCGTCAGAATCCAGTTTTTCTTTCGCCACTTGAATACAAAGCTTCCTGGCCCACTAACTCTCTTCGCATAGGAAAAGATGGTCGCTTTTTATGATCTAAGAACCCTCCTAAGACTAATCGAGAGGGTGTGTTTTATGCGCTCGTGCAGTAAGTAACCCCCAATGCGTTTCGGGTGTCTGATGGTTGATAGGGAATGTCGAGATGGGATCGGGATGGGAATGCCAACAAGATTGTGACTAGGGGACTTACTGGTAGGTGAGAATCTGGTAGGATAAGGGTGTCTACCACTTAGCCGACGAATTCTGGTAGACACAGGAAACAAAAGCTTGGTTTTTAGCGAAGTCGTCAGGGCTGACGATGACCTAGAGACCAAATCGTCTGACTCTCTCTTGCATATTTCGGCGTCGAATGCCTTCCAGAATATGCAAAGCTAATGAGGCATAACCCATCCCACTCAAGGCACTGCATCGTTGAGGAAATCGCTCCAGTGGCTGTAGGGGGAGTGGGAGGGGGTTGTATCGGGCCTTAAAGGAAAAGTTGCACAATGCTAGCTATTCAGCGAAGGTGCAGAAGCAAAACAAACTGAAATTACTAATAATAGTAATAGGTGATTTTACGATCAAGTGGGGACGACTGCTCCCATCCCTCTCCGAGAGGCGTCGGTTTTTAGAAAAAAAGCCGAAAATTTCTTGAAAAATTAGCAGCGAGTTGAAAGAAGCTGGCAAAAGTGGGCTGGATGAGCAAGGGGGTCCTACCAGAGAAAGAGATTCAGAAGGTTGAACTGCGAGAGGAATTTCGAGGGATCGCCCGGTACTACTGCACTTTGAGAGACGTGGCCGAGTGCATCCACTTCGTTGCTGCGGCCTGTTCCCATCGCTCTACACCTGCCATCAAGAGGTTCGTAAGAAGACGATTCCAACTTCGGAAACTACCAGGGTTACCGAAATTAGAAGCTCACGTTGGGATAGTGCCAGCAACCAGAACACAGCTGTCGTAGACGCTTCCGTTGGAGCGTTCATTGTTCTAAGAGGGTGCAATTCCGACCCAACCTTGATCGTTCATTGGCACTTTGCTAAGTTTGGGAAAGAAACAAACTCGTATAATGACTCACTGTCAATAGGTGGTCGTTATGCCCTAAATTGCCTCAGTGCTATACATTCTTTTCCCCGACTACCATGACACTCACGTACTTCTTAGGCCCACTTTTGCGAGACGAGAATGTAGTCTCTATGTTCCCGTTTTTTTTGCACCCAAAGGGTGCACCGTAGAAAAAATAAACTCAAAAAAGATTACAACTGGCGCAACTGTGAACGAAAAAAAGTACGCAGACGAGAAAAAGATCGAGAATAGCAGACAGGCTGTGTACTAGAGCAGTTGGAGGGTATCAAATCCCAGGCCAGTACGAGGAGATCACTTTCCTCCCCATTAGACCCAGAGAACTGTTGGGGATTTCCCAATTCATTGCTGGGAATACACAGCGAGGAACGCATTCGACCGCTGAGTAGGGAGGCATCTACTCAGAACGGGTCATGTCGTACGTTGGGGATCCTCAGCAGGACAGGCAGTAATTGCTTTTGGGAGCAATGTTTCCGTTGTTGACTTGTCTCGGTCTGTCCCTTTTCATGAGCCCTGCACCCCTTCCCCCACTTCTTGCCGATGGTAATTTCTAGAGCTCAAACTGGAGAATTTTTGGGTGACTTTCAAAAAAAGGTAGGTAGTTGGGGGAGAATTCAGGAAGCTGGTAGACGGAAGGGGGAACCAGAGGAAGAAATTTCGAGGAGAATCGTATTTTGCCAAAGTTTCTTCGGTGGCAGGAGGTACTCTCACTGAAAAATAAACCGGCGAAAAGCAGTCAAGGTCCTACTTGTTTGCGCACCTTGGGTGGTCGATCACGCGTCACCGAGGTGAAGACTAAGTTAGCTGAGTTACCTTCACCGTTCGGTTCTTTCAGGCGCTCTAACTACCTCTAAACGGTCTCCAGCTTTTAGTATAGTCTTTAAAAGGGCTAATCCCATTCGTTGACTCTTTTAGGCTATATGAAGGCGGAGAAGCCAAAGCGTCGGATTTATAAACTGTTATGGCTCACCTAGATGGTTCAAGCTAATTACCCGTCTAAGTGAACTTTGGACCTTCTGAACCTTATAGACACAGCTGACAAGCTTTACACTTATTAGAAACTTTTCACCAATTTTTAGAGGAGCCGAATGCATGGGGAAAACTTCACTACCGCCCTTTCCTCTTCGGATATGTTTTCAGTAGGAAAATTACTGTCCAAACCGAGTGTACTTTTGCCAGTTTGCGCCCATTTCGCAGGATAATCTGCTCAAGTGCAAGGGCACATAGGCACCCGCGCCCCTAGCACGACATTGAAGACCCAAGACTCTATTTCTGCGCTAGAAGGGGTTGGAGGGGGTACTGATGACGTCATTTACCCCTTTCCGCGATACTATTCTTAGTCCTCCATCCCTTCCCTTCCTGTGATACAGAAACAATTTCGTGACAGCTGTGACGCTCCCTAACGTCTCAATTTGTCAGCAAGCTTTAGGATCCTAGAGGCGCAAACCAAGAGCAAATTCCAGTAGAAGGGCTGTGACCCCACTCTAGCACTGAATTCGGCACAGATGGGTTTGAGGGCCCCCAAAAGTACTCGCGGAGCTTGACTGGCAGCCTTGTAAAGTATTGAAACCCGTAAATTCCTGTGACCAACGTAACTCACTCGCACAGTCTCGAATCTACACAAGGGTTTATAGTCTCCGGCGGCCTTTCTTCTAAAATGAACTAACAAAAGGAACTAGAAGGAAGTGCAAACTGCCCCTCCGAGCCCAACTTTATTGTCAGACTCACGTCGCTTCACCCAAACCAGCTTAGTGCTTTTCGCAGATCCGATACAATCAAGGCTTTCGAATAGACCTATGGAACCATATCGCATTCAATACAGCTCAAATAATCTATTGTACTATCTCTCGTCAATTCGGGGAGCGAATCCAGTAATTGACCAGATCGCATGCTTTGCCCCGAAGCCTCTATTTGGGAACTGTTGAGGGATGCATTGATGACAGCTGAAAGATCCAGGAGGAAAAAACTAATCAGAAGCCCATGGTGTGAGAAGAACACGCATAGTCCACGCTAGTTGTATGGGCGGAGTCGGGGCCACATTTGGCTATTATTCTTGGAACGCCCCTCCCATATGTCAATTTTGAGTGTGCCTTTGAGGAGTCTCACTGAGGGTTCAGAAAAGTAATAGGGTCAAAATCGTACTCTCGAAAAGGTGGAAATCTCCATCAAATGTAGCTCTCTCGGATGCGCCATGCTTTTGACCTACATTCGAAGTGATAGTATGGGATAGACACGACATAAACTATCCTACATTGGGTTTGGAATCCCGACCATTATTGGTGGCAAAGCCTTCTCCCAGTAGGCCATGAAATCAAGCTTGGAATGCTGGGTGGAGTCGTCTAGAGCGGGGCTAATGTCCGCCCATGTGGTCTGTTGGTGACGGCGATTATTGATGGAGGGGTGATGGTAAATGAAAATTCGGGGGTAAACCCGTGAGAAATTTTATGCCTATCTAGAAATCAAGAAATTCGATGAATATCCGAAAAAGTGGGCGGGGTTGTATGGGGCGGGACTTAGTATCAATAGCCCGCCCAGCAGGGATTTTGAGGGTGCGCTTCAAAGGATATGACAAATTTTCTGTCAAGACGGGACAGAAAATCACCCTGTGTACCAAAAACGACCCACTGCAAGATCAAGTACGACCCGTGACGAATTCTCGCAACGATGTTGCATTCTGCTTTTGATGCCCCCTCCAAGGCTATTGGCGCCCAAAATAGTGATGATAAAATAACAAAGAAAACGAGAATTTTCAGTTTTGAGATCGAGGTGACACCATTTTCATAATATCCTTTTCAGTGCACATTGCAATTGGCCGATTCCGAGTACGTGATTCGAGCGAAACGAGCCGAAAAGGAGACTAAGGAAGAGAAGGCCAAAGACGAGAAGAAGGCCGAGGCGGCGAAAGAATCTAAAGAGGAGAAGGAAGGGAAAGAGACTAAGGAGGAAAAAGAAGAGAAAGAAACTAAGGAGGAGAAAGAAGGGAAAGAAGCTAAGGAGGAGAAGGAGGAGAAGGAAGGCGAAAAGGAAGCGAAGTCCGAAAAAGAAGCCGAAGCTGAAACGAGTGGAGAAGGAAGCGGCGAAATAAGCGGTGAAGGAAGCGGTGAAACGAGCGGTGAAGGAAGCGGCGAGGAAAGCGGCGAAGGTAAGCGATCGATAATCGATCGGAACTTGCACGATTATTGAGCCTATAGACAAAACGTTATTTTTTGCAGCTGCAAAAGAAGAAGCTTCTGGAGAAGGATCTGGCGAAGAGGCATCCGGTGAAGGATCAGGTACGATCAGCTTAGCGCCCAGTTATTGATTTTTTAGTATGCATGACTGTGTTCCAAGCGATCAATCGATAATTGATTTCTCCTACATACATTATACTTTAGGAGCTGAAGGAAGCGCCGAAGAGGAGAAGGCGGAAGAGAAGGAAGAGAAGAAGAAAGAAGAAAAGGAGGAGAAGAAGAAAAGAGAAAA